>JARKHS020010446.1:0-218075 GCA_030143305.2 Amblyomma americanum | reverse complement strand
TTACTTGCGGGCGAGGGATACCGTCGCATGCTTGCGGATTATGCGGGCTGCCGCAGACTCGGTCACATATCCGGGCTGACTCCAGGTTTCGGGCACTGCAAGAAATGCGTAAGCATTGAATGACCAATGCGCCAACACTGAATGAAGGAAGAACTGCGCTAAAGACGCAGTTAGCGCTACCGTTCTATTAACCTTTTCAACAGGACATGAGAGTGCAAAGGATGTGCCTAACTGTTATTAAGCATTGACGAGGACACTGACCTGATCTTAATGCTTGGACCTAGATGATGTCCAAGTGCTCACCTTTTCCTCTTGGCACGCACTTCTGTCTTTACAGTTCCACATATTCCATGTTTAAACAACAGGTCATTGCTGCCGCATACGTTGGACATACAGCAGACAGAAATCACGCTGTGAAAGGCATGCAAGCAGCTTCCGTTCGCGATGAAGTTTGGCATAGAAGAGCCCTAATTGAAACAGTGGTTTACTGTTAACTGGAAAGAACACAGGCAACGAGCAAAAAACCATAGCTAACCTATGATTTAGAGGACAGAGATATTTTGAGCAAGAAAGTTTGAGTCCAAAAATTATTTGACTGTTTTTTCAAGCTGATATCCACACACACACACAACTAATGCAACACTGCTTGTCAAAGCTACAACGTTGCACTGCAAAGTAGCCGCCTGTTCCAGAGCTCATTTTATTTTCAGCCGCATTCACCATGGCAGTAACTAGAAAGAGGTGCTGCAAATCCCTAACCAGACCAGGCCATAAATTTTACTCAATTGACAAACCGCGTTCAGCTTCAGGAGAGTCCACTAGTGCAGTGCTTGAGCATGCAAGGAAATAAGTTAACCAATTTAATAAGGGTTTGTTGTTGTTAATGAGGGTGAACCTAGAATTTAGGAAAAAATATGCGCTTGTTAGTTGCTGAAAATATGAAGAAGGGATGCTCCAACCTAAGCCGTGCACACCACTTTTTCACCAAACCCAAAAAAACCTGAGCAAATATTTTTTAAAAATACCACTTCTCTAGGAGGCCCAGCATGCTGCAAACGGCTATTAGAAAGAATTTAGGTTTACTTTATCATCTAAATGCGATGGCCTAACTGTTCAAGTTCAATTACGCGTACAACCGCCGCTGCGCCTTCACACATCGCTCGCAATTGTTCTGAATACGAGCAGTAAGTGTCATGTATACAGCTCAAAAAACAAAGGTGAAAACGGGCCCTCAGCTTCTTTTCTTCAATACAAAGCATTCTATGAAGCCATTAAAGCGCACATGCTGCTCAGAGCCAATATGCACATTGACCTTAAGGAAATTTGTACACAAGTGTATATTCCGAAAGAGCAGCTTTTTCTCAAGTGCACCCCATGTAGCATAACACCCATTATTGTGGAAATAGGCAAATTTTTTGCCAACTAGCAAACACATCAAATAATATTCAAAACAGCATTGATGTACGCCCTCCGCAATTTCAGGCACAAAGATCTACAAGGTACAAATCTTTCGAATTGCGAGTAGCCTGTGCACCTTCGAAAAAAATTTGACGACCACTTCCGTGTTAATTTGAGACATATTAGTATCTGAAAACTGTTGTTCCTAATCTGTCTCAGTGGTACCAGTAAGCATTCTGAAGTAAGCCTTAAGTAAGCGGTACCAGTCAGTATTCTAACTCTCTTGTAGTCTCTTTTTTGGAGATTGAAAAGCACACCTTGATGAATATCACTTGTTAGCATTTTGGTGTCGTTTATAGTCGAGGAATGTCAGTCGTCTTTTTTAAATTGTCAATTTTGAATCTACCCACAGACATTTGTAAAGCCCAGCTTAAAAACCCAATCATAGTTAAAGCAGAACCACTGTTTATTCAGCGATGTCATGATAAGCACCGGGACAACTGAGAATAACAAAATACTTGAATCACTACCTTACAAAGCAAGAAATTTTGAATATTTTGCATTTAGCCTCTTCTATAGTCATCACCATCATCATCAGCCTGACTTCATTAAAGTCTGTCAGTTGCCAGCTGCAGCCACTGTATCCCCGCTCAATCTCAACCAACCACCTAACTTTCTGCTGCCACCTGCTACGCTTCCCTTTACTTGGAATCCGCTCCGTTACCCTTAAGAACTAGCGGCAATCTCGGCTTCACGTTAAAAACCAATTTCTTACTCTTGATTTCAAATATGATTCATTATTAACCCACATTTGTTCCCTAAATAACTCTCTCGACTTACGGTCTCTTAACTTTACACCTGTAATTTCTTTCCATAGCACGCTGCGTTGCCCGTAACCTAAGCTGAACCCTATTCGTTAGCCTCAACAGGTCTGTCTCACAGGTGAGTGCCATTAAGATAGAGCTGTTGTATACTTTGTATACTCCTATAGTACGACAGGAATAGAGAGACTGTACTACAAAGTGTATACTGCACGGATGGACATGTCGCGTGCAGGGCACATGAGCTGAGGCAGGAAAGTCATTTCCTCCACGCGAATAATTATTGACTGTGCCGCTTACATTTAGATTAGAGCCGGGGGTTAGACGAGCTCTCAGTCAGGAATTACGACTTTCTGAACATCACCTGTTAGTACCCAGAAGACTTGTTTATGGATCACGCTCTGGGAATGGAGCAAGCCTTTTCAGTTCACAGCAAGTTTATTTCGAAACAAACTCACTGCATTGCATAGCCAAAAAGACAATGGCCGGCCGCGGTATAAGATATGGACTTGTCGCAGATTTCTGCTAGAGCAAGCTACATAACTTTACTGCTCTTGTGAAGCTTTCATTCCTCAAATGATACCCGACCTTCCTTTGTTAGTGGCGCCACCCCGTTAGAGCCCCACTGAGGCATAATTCGCACCGCTTTTTTCAGTGCAGTTCTCGTGGTGTGTTCCAGCAGATTATAGAGCATTGCATGAACACAGGACTGTGACAGAACATAGTTTCAATGCTGATCTTTTGATTGGGTTGATGGTTACTGCTTTTTTGCTCACTCATACTGAAAACCCAAACCTTAGACAAGTGAATATAAAAGCAAAAACACTGCCATACCAAACAACTTTAGGGAGTGCTTTCACATTCAACTTCATCTGCTCTGGTTTTTTGTCAAATGTAGCGAGGTGCACGACCGTGAAAACTACCCCGCGAATCCTTTTCTGTTTTCAACTATTGATTCTAATGTTACATCCCATTATTGACAAACATAGCCAACCAAACGACCCAGTAATGCAAAGGCAGACGACAAGCAGAGTAGTGCTGCTGCCTCCGCTTACGCCACTGCTGGGCTTGCAGATGGCGAAAAGAATGGTTGACGTGGGGTCACATATTTTAGGGCGGCGCATTTTCCCAAGAGGTGTTGCCGGCGGCCACCCTAGCAACTGCAAGGAAGTGAGTTAAGCAGTCGTATAACGATTTGCTCTTATTAATCAAGTTCAACTTCAGAATTTAAAAAATACGTGCCTATTTTTAAAACAAGATGAAAAAGAAATCTACAACCGAAGATACGCCATTAACCGGAGTACAGTACTTTTTTTTCCCCATCACAACTAAAAAAATTTCCAGCTAATATCTTAAAACATCCCTGCCCTAAGCAACCGAAAGTGATAGCAACAGAGCTATAGGAAGTGATTTTTCTTTACATTCACCACCGCATCCAACTGTGTTGCCACGACTTGTCCTAGCACAAAATTGTGTACCCTGCACAACCGTTGTGGTTGCACCAATCGGTCAAGCTTTGAAGAGCCAAGCAGTGTGATAGGACTCCACAGCTCAAAACTCTAAAGCATTAAAAGTCCCCCAATATTAATTTCTTTAACACGCGGCAGTCCTAGAAGCCACTAAACGCACACACGTCTTGGAGCCAACATTCACATCAATCCTCTGAGGACCTCGGTAATCAAGCATACATTACGAATTTGCAGGTTTTTCTTGAGAATGCCCCACCTAAGCTAACAACCATAATTTTGATTATAGGCAGCTTTTCGGCAACAAGAGAATGCAGCAGATTTTTTTCAAAACATCAATGCAGCACATCAGCCATTTTTTTGACGAAGCTTGTCCCCGGTACTAATCTCTCTTTTTCTAAAATTGTAGCATGTAGCACGTTGAAATTGTACCTAGCTTCATAATTTTGGGAATACTAGTGTATGAATATTGAAAGTTTTGATCTGACTGGCGTTCTTGAGGCATATATTTATAAAAGATATTCTGCAAACCAGATGATGAATAGAACCTAAAACGGTTAGGCCCAGATGCCTGCCTAGGCACTCACCAATTAGAATTTTGGGTAGGCAATAGCATTCGTCCTCTAACGTAGCCATCTGTAGAGGTTGTCCAGCATTCCGGCTACATGAATGCCATCGTTAGTATTTGAGTGTATTATAGCAAACCGATGTCAATGCATTCCTTTTTGTAATATACTCAAATTTGTACATATGTACACTGATGTGTAGAACTGAGCATAAACACGCAATCCTATTTTCCACAAAGCCTAATAATTTAGCGATGCAATTATAAGCACAGGACAAAGCGAAGAAAGCTGGATATGATCAGAAAAGCGAACTTCTCGACCCACTGCTTTACAAAGCAATACCATCATTACTTACTAAAATGAGTTTAACTTAGGGTTTCCTGTATATCAGTGAAAAAGCAATGAAAACGCCGTACACTATATTGCGCGGATTATGAGCATCAAACACCAGTGCCCATCGCCTGCGCGAAAGTCGCACACCTCCGAACATTATGCTCATGCTTCTTTGACTCGAGTCGCAAGGTTGCTTTCAATTTCTGGCACAGTCAATATTTATTGACTCGGCCCGCTTTCCTTTTAGGTTGCAGCCTGGGGTGAGGAGCGTTCACGGCCAAAAATTATGCCTTTAATCCTTTTGCTGATAATTAAAACAGCTTTGCGAATGCCCCTTGTTAGCACCTAGGGAACATGAAAGATCGAGCTACGGCAGGCATGCGAACGGTTTCCGTTCCCAGCGTGTACATTTGCAAAACGTCATTGACCTTAAAGCCAAACACAAGATGATAACTTTGAAGAATTCCTGAAACTGGCTCCTAAAATAACCTTTGCAGAAGGAAAGAAAAACAGCAATACTCTGAGCGGCGTAAGTTACGAGACCCTTTGTCACAGAGTTTTAAACGAATTTTTTTCCCTATTTCCGCTAACATCTCTCTAGAGTTAACAAATGCAACATTCCCCGTCAACGCGAAAACATTAAACACATTAAACTACACGGCTGACATACCACCAGCACTCTAAATTGCCAGCCTGTGTCTGAGCTAATTTTGCTGGCCAGTCCCCTATCGCGGCATTAAAGGAAGTGTATTTTAGCTTGACTACAGAGCGTTGACCAGGCAGGGAAATAAGCTTTTACGTACCGGCCGAGGTTGGCCGCCCACTTGGAAGGGAGGCCTTGCCTTCTGAAAAGGAAGTTAATAGTATAAGGCCTTGTTCTAAACCAGCTTTTACAATTAACTAGAATCAACTGCACGCACTACCAATTCCACAGGCGTGGGAGCGAAAGCGGTGGTGCTGCGGGTGGGGCCAGACTACAGACTCTCTTAGCAGAGATCAGTGAATGCTTGGGATGTGGCTTGTTAAATAGGTATGCAACTGCTCTGGGCACAAACAGAGCAAGTCTGGAGTGAATGTTGACACAAACCGGGATGCATTTTGCTGCTCTTGGCGCACAAAATTGAGGCCACGCCCACTGAGCTCTTAACTGGCCATGAACATACATTACGAGAGGTTGCTATTTGTGGCTCAGTTGCATACAGCCTGGTTATGCAGGGTGTATCCACCCAGGGAATGAAAGCAGTCACACTTCAATCAAGATACGAGCGGAAATGGGAATGTTTTCGAGCGCTCGACTTGCCTTAGTATGCAGCATACCATCCTGGTTTGCATATGTGCTGCAGAAAGTCTTTAACTAATTAAGCCATATTACATTTGGCTATTTGCTAAAGAGGTATGGGTATGTACTATATACAGCACTGAGAAAGTGACTTTTCTCTTCTTACCATAAGTGTCCAGTATCGCAATGCACAATCATATTATACGCGTCTACCTCATAAAGAGACATATGTGCTGTGTGGGGTGCCGCTTTGGGGGCACCTGATTATTTTTTTTTTTCATTTCACTGATCGCATACTTGTGAGCTGAGCTTTTCGAGATATCAAATGGCAAAGTCAGCCTCCTGATCATGGAGTAGGCTCACTAATGTTCGCCCGTCTTGATGACCAAAGCTCGAGAGCGTAAAAAATTTCCATACGATTCTAAAAAAATGGGGTTTTGCGCTTGATTCTAACCGTCAGGATTGTCTACGTAACTTGCTTTGCATTATTTAGCGGTTTAGTCTATTTCTGCAAACTACACTTTCAAATTGGCTCTAACAAGATGAATTACTAGGTTGCAGATTCAAAATCTATCGGCCTCTTCAAAGAGTTATTTCCTTTGAAGTTGTTCTCATTGTGGTAATTCAGGCACAAGTCCACAAATGCAAAATGTTAGTCTGGTCTCACACAGTGGAATCGACAATAGTGCATACATCTAGCTAGTTTTCTCGGCGTCATCTCACTACCATCTTACACATAACATCTAGCTAGATAAATTTCTCGGCGCTAGCTCACTAAAATCTTACGCATAAGCTCCTGGGGAATGTCGTGACAAGATAAATGAGTAGCTCTACCCGCTGCAGCCGCCAGAAGAGAAAGAAACATGCGTCCACTGTGAGATGTCAGCACATGGCACAAGTTGTTCCTCACGGGCCTCAAAGCCTCAGGTATGAGTCCAGAGCCCTCTATACGATGTCCCTCACAGCCCAAATGGCGGCTTCGGGACATTAAACCACCAATTTCTGCAATTTATCCTGCTTCCTGTAGTTTTTGTATTCTCTGTGCGCTATAAGCAAGATTATCTTATTGAATTGCATAATAGTGAAGCTTCGTACACTACATGGAGTATGCGGAGCAACAACAGACAGCTACTTTCGGCGAAAAGCTCCCAGGTTTGTTTCGGTGAAAAGCTCCCAGGTTGCTTTTGTTCTCAGTCAGTAAACTGCCACTGGTGGCAATAGGTGATGTGCACACATTCCTGTAAGCAGGTTGTGATGACGTCACAAGGTCACGTGACGTAGGTGGCCCTACTACTATGTGTCCTGTGTGTCCTATGTGTCCTAGATTGATTATAAGGATTTTTTTGTAAATTTTTCGCTCTCAACCAACCACGCTGAGTACGACGTCGGCTTTTCAGTGATGGGAATCCCTTAACGATGTTATGTCAATGGAACCTCGCGAAGCCACTGTTATACCGCGCAGTGAAAAATTTATCATTATGATAAAGAAACTTGACAACATGCGGCGGTTATATCATCAGTTTCATGCAACGTGTTATCTTCACAACCTACACAGAAGATCGAACGGTTATGGATGCAGAACAGGAAAAAATACTCGCGTTACTCCATGCCAGTGCCACCTGTTTTAACAGGTGTGCAAACTTCTCAGAAGATGAAAGATATATATATATATATTCTGATAACTTTACAGCTTTATTAACTGTACACAGTGGTACAAATACGTACCGCTCGCGGAATGTGAAGTCGTAGAAGGCTGTCCAGTGGTCAGCAGGGTGGAAGGAACACCTGGAAAAGGGTGAACGAAAATTTCCTGCTCAGAACAATTTGAAAGCGCTAGACAGTTTTAACGGAGCACGTACCCGAACAGCACAGGTAATTATTGGCCCAATATTGGAAAGGAATGACTTCACATTGCTTCTTCGTAGGACCAGAATTTCCCAATACATTTCTAATATTTGGCCGGCTACCTGTGCTGCTTAGGCAGCACAAATTTTGGACTAGGTTTATGTTTATTGAGGCTGATTACTCATTTTATATTCATGGTAGGCTTCAACCATGCGGTTAGCGCTTCACAGACGTTTTTCAAAAGAGTGGATGATCGTTTGGTTTGCGTTTTGTTTATGGCAATTTTAACGCCCCAAAAGGAATCAGGCCAGCCTGTAAGGGACACCGCAGTGAAATGCATCGAAAATATCGACCACCTGGGGAATAAGTGATAGCATGACGGTCTCTGTTGCCTTGGCTCCGGCATTGCTCTTACTGCTTATTATCGAGTCTGGAAGGAGAGGGGGCGGGGCTGTCGCCTACTCGTTCCATGTGTACTCCGGGTATATTCCTTCCATTGTTCATCGCTTCCAATATTCACTAGCATTGAGCCAAATTGTTCGGTTCAAAACACTATTGTTATTCCTATACCTTAGACAACACTTTCAGGCTTATCGTTTCAGCGTAGTGTGCCGGTAAAGATGGTGATGTTCACCTACCGTGCACATTCTATTCCACAAGCTTTTTTATTTTGCCCATCGGAATCTCTTCGCAACTTAGCAGCTTTCCTAACAGTTTTGTAACATAATCTAGGAAAAGTAACTCCAACTTTGAAAAATACTTGTGAAACCACTGATGATGATGCTGCTTTAATTTACAGGTATGCTTTGGGTTCTTGGGAACTCAGCTGTGCCTTCATATGTTTCCGAAAACATTTGATCGTTCGACAAATAGAGGTTCTTTGTAGCAGATTGATGCAAATTTGTCTGACAGCGATAACTTAGCGGGTTAGTAGTGATGCTCAAGGTTCGAATTCACAGGAAGAAATCAGCAGCTGTGATAAAGATTCCTTCACAGTCATCCAGACATCGGCAGGATTCAGTTTGCTAGAACCAAAATTTCTCATCAGTGGAAGAGACTTCCCCACAGTAAAGCTGGCTGGGGTTTGGTTTGAAGACAAGCTTCCTCTAACGGTGGCTACACTGGCAGAGAACTCCGAATGTTGCCCAGTAGGAATGCTGAATATCAGATCAGTGAATTGCAGTAACTCTCTTTTTAAAGCAGAGTCAGGACAAGCTTTGTAGAGTGAAATCAAGAGACGATAAGAATATTCTACAGCTGAAAACTGCCCTTGGCTTTGATGTAGACAGTACAGCCGAAGGAGATCATAGAACGAAAACATGAGCACAGAAATAGTGCAGTCTACTGTTCTAGTCAGAAATGAGCACGTTGACTGAGCTTACCGTTTTTTTTTATTTTGTTGGGAACTACAGCCTGCATTCGCAATAAGAGGAGGAGGACAAACTTCATTTCCGAAGACAAAAGTAGCAGTTGGTGTGGGGTATAGCCCCGTGAAGTGGCCTTAGCTACAGCCTATATTCGCAACATGAAATGAACTGCTAGCACTTATACACATTTCCTTTGTTCAGAATGGAATAGCTTCTGGATGGACTAAATAGGGACTATAAGAAAACTACAATTCCTAAATGGCGATCTGATCAACACTAAGTAATAAACTATAAACAGATGGGCTCATAAGAGCTTAAGTACCCACTGAAAGAATGTCTCGAGAAGAAACAGAAAACAACTGAGGTGACTGATGCAAGCAATGAGGACAAGGCGATTTCAGTAACTACAAATCAGGTGCTGTATGGCGGGACTGGCCAGATTCCTTTGAGTAGAGTTAAGCTTGAATTAAAGAAGTGCTGGAACGTCGTCCTCTGTCTTCCGAACAGAAGCTATGTCCTGCACTTTCAGATGCATTAATTTCTACAGCTACCAACTGGGTAGCTTGAATATCAAGATTCGCTTGAAAAATCCTCTGTCATGACTGGGCAGGTTAGTGGATATTGTAGTTACTTGATGTAATGACATCCATAGCTTTCTGACAATGGTCTGATTGGTAAGCAGCAGTTTCAAGTTCGAGAATATGGTGTGAGGAAGTGGGCACTTCCGTCGTTTCAATGCTAAGTTCCAACCACACAAGTGACTTCAGAGGTAAGATTACAAAGCACTCTTGCCACAGGAATTACTTTACAAAGTGGTGACGATGCACGCTCAAGTGCCCTGCTTGTGTCCTCATACTTTACGACAAGCAATACCTCTATTCAGTACTGTTGGTTTTTTTTTATGGTGGCGATTACTTTCGAAGTTTTGAAGTCAGCTTGCGTCCTCTTTGAGGACAGCAGAAGTACAAAAGACACGATACAGGACAATTTGATTTCAGGTAAATTCATTATGAAAATTTGAGGAAAAAATTAAAGGGCACGTGCGGCAAAGAAAACAGGTTCCATTTTGCACACATGGCATTGATTCCTCCCTCACGCATGCAAACCACAAAAACAAGCATTGCTAATGCAGCACTCAGCTTCTTTCTTCGTAAAGGTATGCTTTCTGCAGACATGGCCAAAAAATAGGCGGGCCCACACCCTTTTTACAAATCTACTCATCTTTCGGGAATTCCTCTAAGTATTTACCATTCTTCCAGTTATGTGACAATTTATGCACATAGGGCATTAACAACCAGTTTCATTTTCGTTTAATTTAGTCGTCGCTCTTTTTACTTATCGTTGCTGTTTCAGCCTCCGCCATCACGATCCCAAATGTCTGTAATCTTGAAGACAAATCATCAGGACAGCACACCGAAGAGTCAGAGTGCTAATACCGCATTTAACTACTTTCGAGTGCACTGAAAAGTGATGCAATACTTCTCAGTGCAGTCTCATATATGTCGGCTTCTCCTGTGCGATCATGGAGGCAGTGGTCGAAACACTGCTGAGAAGCACGACAAAGGGCTGAAACTAACGAAAAACTGGCGGTGATGCTGTATCCATAACATAAAAGGTTTCGCACAACCCGACAAGTTCACGGGCAATTACAAAGTTTACGGTGTCTCGAGAGCTGTTCAAATGGGATGAACTGTGCCCCCGTATCGTGCAAGGAAAACACAAGAGAAGCGGTCGTAAGAAAAAGCTCGCCGGACCCTTTGTGGAATGGGCCGCTGGATTCTACGAGATACAACCTGTGAGCAAGCGTACGTAGCGAAGACTTGACATTGCGTCAAAGATCGCGCATGGGAGCGAGAGCTATCGTTATCGACAAAGAAAGGCTACAATTTTCCTCCTACGTATACGCCTACATGATTGAACTGCACGGGAATGGAATGTCGATGCTTCCTACAAGACAAATCTGTAAACCAAAGAACTGAACTCATGATCATACGACCCTGCTGAACACGCATAGTGTCAGGCTTCTTAGAAAACAGGGAGTGTGTGTTTTCCAGCCGGCTGGTGTCAAATATGGCTCCCGTCGGCATAAAATTTCAGCCCATCAACTTGCGCCTTCGCTCATGCACGGATCCCGCAAGCTGACGTTTTAGACCGCTAAACAGCGCACAGGAAGGAATCAACCAAGCTTCGTAGAACTATCCTGGACTCCATTGTTGCTCGTGTGTCATCGTGCCAGAAAACTGCGGCGATGCATGTTAACTGTCACTGTACCTGTTAGAGCGAAGAGCTCCCTGTGCGAATGTGTTTCCTTACTATTGAAGACATGTATTATTCGATTCCATGTGCACTACTAGAGGAGATGCCGAAAAATATAGGCACGCGTGTTGCCCTCAGAGAGCTGCCAGCTAAACACATTCTCCGGTTCTTGCCTGTGCGGTTCAACGATGCATTCAGTGGGCGCACAGTGCCGCGCGGCAGATATCTCCGCTGTAGCTCTGCCAATGCCAGTTTGCAGTGGGGGGACCGTGAGAGACTACTGTACAGGTTCACCACGAGCGTTCTTGCAAGGTCCACTAAGAGTGAATATAGCATGGCAGGGAAATGATGGTAGACAGATAGAAAAGGGACAGACAAATTGTTCATTGCATTTAACTTCGAAGCAGGACCAACATGCACATACAACACTCTGCTCGCCATACCAGCTATTATTAGCTTGACAAGAGCTCATACTAACAATTGCTCCCTGACGATGAAATTTAAGAGCAATTATTCCTGATAAAACTCATAGGACAAGCTTTCCGGAAAAATTAAAAATTTTAACGATGGCAGAGGGTAGCAGAGTGGACGACAGTAAAGTGCAGGTCTTGTGCAACGCCACGAAGAGCCACAGAGATTGGATTATTCATGTTCGAAGAGACATTTGAAAGCACTGCATTGTGGATTATATATGCATCTTATGTAAACCGTACGCTTCAAAATAAAAATGATGCTCCCGTTCCCATTCATACCCTTTGCTTCTCAATGTGGAGTATTATTTAAGCCACCCACCATAAAAATAGCCCTGCTACTCGCAGGGTACAGGTTTTTTTTTTTAAGAAGGGACAAAAGCTGCACCACTCCAATTGCAGTCTGAAGGAAACATTGGGGTGGGGCAAAAAGTGGCACAAGTTTACAAATTGACACCTTCATTTCATTATTCACAACTACCAAAAAGGCTAAATTGTTTCCCAGAATGCTAGTATAATGCTCACAAATACGAGAAGACAAGCACATAGCAAATCTTAATGTTTGAAATCTCACGTTTTGCCTCTACATGCTGGCCAAAACGAGACCGTACAGCTCATAATAATGTGCCATTCCTAAATCAAATTATTACGGCTCATAAAATAAATTTATGCCACAATGACTGCATCCACACCTCGACCACCTTAACGAGCCTATTCGAATAACAGAAACTGAACCCACAGCGAACCCGTAACCATTTTGTTTCATGGCCCAATACATGGCGAATCTATATCCGGTCATCGGCCTACCCGATATTCTCTGTTTTATTCTGTTTTAGTGCTGTAGTTGTCGGTGCTTCTCTCAGCCCTGTTAATGGACATGCGCCTTGGTACGACGAACAGCACGTGAAGAGGAGATTTTTTTACTGTGATTTCAAGCCAGAGCGAAAGAGTTTGCTTGCTCATTATAACAATGATGTACAAGGCGTTGTTCATGACCATCGGATGACTGTGGTGCCGAGGTTCGCAGGAATTATTATGAAGGCCTTGCATTGCATATCTAGTCCCATTTCATATCTGGTCACTATTAATTGTTGCGGTTTCCTATAAGAGCCCCAGAATGTTTTATCACAACAGCGCTGTTCGCATCTCTATAGTTTCCTACCTATTTTCTTTGGTATTTTCTGTCCATCATATACTATACCTGGATAATAAGAATAAAGCTTTAGAGCAAGGAATAAATTTTGCGTGCGTCCATGCCAAAAGTCGCAGCCTATTGTGCTGACACACCTGTGGACCGCTGCTAAAACACATTGTTCACAATGGCAGGCTTAAATTATTCTGAAAGGTAAAATGTTAATGACTAATTGCAACACCTGATCAATTACGCCTTATCCAGGAGGTAAGGTTACTTGAGCTTCGCAGTACTGAAAATTTGACGTGCAGGATTCCGCGCCATTTTCTGAAGTCCGGTATCCTTAGACATTTTTAATTGATAGGCTAGAGTGAAATAGTGTCCTCGTTTTTGTTGCGAAAATTTTTAAGTTAATGGTACATACTTCGGATGCTGGCAAAATCTATTTTAATCCTTGTCCATAAATTGTATCGAGTAGTTAAAACTTATTAAGAGCTGATGGGAAACATGTGCAGATATATTGATCGTTAGTCGAAAAATTGCGTTCATAATCCAGTTCACATTGAAAAGTGCGCTTATACAGAATTTCTGGGTAAGCATTCCCCAAAGCTCGCTTGGATTTTGGGATGCGATCCATCCAGTAACATTGCAGTGGGCGTCAATTTAATTGCACGATTAAAAGTTCACGGGCACTAAGCATTAATATCGCTTTTTTGCACCCTCGAGTTTTTCTTAAATTTCCCATACTACGAGGCCATCCCATCTTTCACGCATATTCAGACAGAATGCCCCATATTCAATTAATCCCACACAAATAAGCCTGCACAATACACCCAACCATTCATCCTACCTCCCTCAATAACTGGCTCGCTGCCCAAACCAAACCCTGCATTCCTACTCTTCAGGTGTTCGTCCAACACGTCCGTAAGGTTTTTTTCAAGGCCTACTAGATGGCCACAGTACAGAGAAGCCCCAGACAGAGGCTGAAAATTCAACACATTTTATTCGGTTTCTTAACAAGCATTGTGAGCGAGTCACTTTAAAACCGTACCTTCTTGCTTGATGGGAAGGAATGCCTTCGCTCACTTCAGGTGCACGTAAGCTGGCACAGACTCGGTCACATATCCGGGCTCACTGCAGGTGCGAACACTGCATGAAATGCAGTCAAATGTGTAATAAAACGCGTACATAATGCGCAATGAAATGCATATGCATTGGATGACAAATGCACCAGCTCTGAATAAAGGCAGAACTGCTCTTAAGACGCAGTTATAGCTACAATTTTATAAACCTTTCCAACACAAGATGCCTGTTCTCAGAGGACATGGGAGTGCAAAGGAGGTGCCTAAGTGTTAAGCACGGACGAGGACGTTTACGCTGATGATGTCTTAGTGCTCACCTTTTTCTCTTGGCACGTACTACCGTCTTTACATTTCCGCATATTAATGTTTTAAAAACAGGTATTTCCTGCCGCACGCATTGTACGCACGCAGACAGAAATCGCGCTGTGAAAGGCATGCAAGCAGCTTCCGTACGCAGTAAAGTTTTGCAATGAACCCTCATTGAATTTCATTACCAAAAACAGCGGTAACTTAAAAGATTGCCTGAAACACATGCAACGAGTAAAAAACAATGGCTAACCTATGGCTTAAAGGTCAGATATTTTGAGCAAAAAATTTTTATTGCGAAAACTATTTGGACTATTCTTGCAACCTTATATTCATGCACAGACAACTAATGCAACACTACCTGCCAAAGCGACCACGTTGCCCTATAAATAAGCCGCCTATGCCGGAGCTCGTCTTGCTTTTCAGTCGCATTCACCACGGCAGTAACTAGAAAGGGTTGCTGCAAATCACTCGCCAGACAGGGCCATAACTTTTACCCACATGACAAAGCACGCTGAGCATCAGAAAAGTCCACCAGAGCAGCGTTTCAGCCTTCAAGGAAATAAGTTAACCAATTTAGTAAAGGTTTTTTGTTAATAATGAGGGTAAAACTAGAGTTTAAGAAAAAATATGCGCTTGTTAGTTGCTGAAAATATGAAGAAGGATGCTCCAACCAAAGCCACATAAACCACTCCCACCAAACAACTCGTAAAGGTCCGAGCAAATATTTTTTAAAAACGTCACTGTCCTAAGCAGCCCAACGTGCTGGAAACAGAGCTTTAGTACAGTTTTTTTAGATTTACCTTACCATTTAATTGCGTTGGCCTAACTGTTCGTTCAGTTATGTGTACCACCACCGCCGCGCCTGCACACATTGGTCGCAATTGTTCTGAAGCGCAACCAGTGAGTGTCATGTATACAGCTCAAAATAGAAAGATGCAAACATGCCCGTAGCTTCTTTTCTTCAATACAAAGCATTCTATGAAGCTACTAAAGTGCACATACCACTCCGAGCCAACATGCACATTGAACTTCTAAAGCCATTTATACACAAGTGTATATTCCAAAAGAGCAGCATTTTCTTGAGTGCACCCCATGTAGCATAACACCCATTATTGTGGAAATAGGCAAACTTTTTTGCCAGCCAGCAAACGCATCAATTATTATTCAAAACAGCATTGATGTACGCCCACCGCAATTTCAGGCACAAAGATCTACAAGGTACAAATTTTTCGAATTGCGAGTGGCGTGTGCACCTTCAAATTCACACGACAACTTCTAAGCTTCTAATCTGCCTCAGTGGTACCAGTAAGCATTAGGTAAGTGGTAGCGGTAAGCATTCTAACTCCCTTGTAGTCTCTTCTTTGGAGATTGGAAAGCACAACAGCTCGATGAATGTCATTTGTTAGCATTTTGGTGTCGTTCATAGTCTAGCGATGTCAGTCGTCTCCCTTTTGTGAAATTGTCAATTTTGAATACACGCACACAAATTTGTATAATCCAGTTTAAAAATCTCAATCACGCTTAAAACAGAGCCACTGGTAATTCAGCGATGTCATGATAACCACCGGGGATACTGATACCTGACGTGACTACCTTACAATGCAAGATCAAAGCACGTGGCGATCAAAGCACGAGGTCTCGTAGTAAAGCTGTCGCTTCGAAATGATCACTCTGACTGCAGCTCTTTCCAATCTGTGTTCTTACACACAACACTTTAAAGAAGATTTGCAGCTACTTACGACAGAATATCAGGATAATACAGATGAGGAGGAGGAGGAGCAGGATGCAAAGAAATTGAAGAATGCACTTCAGTGTCTTCTTTTCCCTGCATTGCAACCGATCAAACAGGCACTGCTGTAATCGCTTTGCAAGGTGTTTTTCCTGCGCGCGCAAAAATATGCATAAGCACCGACTGGCACCGGACATTTGAAAGCCCAGACAGCGCCCCCGACCAGTCAGGCAATAACCTCGGCCTCGCAATGCTCACCACAACACAATTGCATATGCACTTACTAATGAGTTGTTCTGTGAGTTAAACATAACCAGCAAATCTGCATAAAATCATTCCTGAACGTAAAACCGTTTATGAACGCAACTTTTGAAAGATTTCATTCTAACAATCAATATATTTGCAGATCACCCGAGGGAAGTCAACTGTTCGATCCTATCGATGGAAACACTTTAAAAGAGTTTTCTGCCTTGACGAGGAATGGACCATTATCTTCAATATTTGCTTAACGGTGTCTTACAATTTTCTTCAACTTTTTTCTCCAAGAATGTTGGACATGGGCGCGCCACATCTCAACTGTTAGACCACTTCTTGCACAGTCCTATGCCAGCTTCGGCCAGCCTTTACCAGAAGACTTCCTAATTTATCTACGCACTAGTTTGATTTATCGCCGTTTTACTTTTCCCAGCTTATAGCATCCATAAGGTACTCAACAAAAATTCTATTTCGTCCAGCATTCTGTCTCTAACCAAACACCAAAAATTTTTTTGCAGAATACTACCCATACTTCGGCAGCTAACTTAAGGGACTAAGTCTCACATACAAGCTGAGGTCGCTAAATGCAGTGTATGTACTTATGAGTTTCGAGATCTAGTACCAGTTTCGACATCTAATTTAAAAATATCTTCATATTCGCACGTTATAATTGCTAATTCCCAAATGAGTGAAACAATGTGTAAAAATTATACCAAAACAGCAGAAATGCTGGAGATACACACTAAAGTTATTACGAGAAGTTATCAAGCTGTTTACAATGTAAATCTCAAACGTTGCGGTGTACACATTATACAGAATTTTCAGAACCTTTCCTCTTACGACAAAACTACCCGTCATATGTATCCACAGCAGCCATGCTTGAGATTGTTCACTTGTGTTGCCTCGGAGGGCCACAATACTAAATAGGTGGCTGGGATTATATTTGGTAGCACTGAACCACAGCTTTCAGTACCTCCACTTAAAATCATAAAACCATTTACGCCCTACAATAACAAGTTTTGAATCACACCATACGTAACAGCACTGCGCAAAGCGCCAGTAAAGCGATGCTTAGTTACAAGGTTGCTTTGATGCCGGGGTTAATACAAGAAATAACTTACTGTACATATTTTACTTATGTCTCCTCCTCATCTGAAGGTCAAAAGGCAACCAAAAAGGCTATTTTCTTTTGTATTCACCGCATTCTGCCAAAAACTGGGATGTCTCCACAGAAGCTGGTTATATGACCCGCTTATATACAGTAATACGAATATTCAATTCACATGATAGACTATATGAAAATCGCTCTTCTATTCATACCTCTTTCATATTGGTATTAATTCCTTATAGCTTTTATGATTTCCATTCAGTATCGCCGATGCGTCTTATTGGTTTCATACTTAAACCCTAAAAGGTTAAACCCTTTATTATCATATTACGAGAAGGCCACTGAGCAGAGCAGGGTAAGGAAACTTAGGGGCCATTTAAAAGGTGTCTATTTTTTGCGTGGTGTTCATCAATGGCATTTAATGGAAATTCATGTCTAGGGAATGTTACGTATAACTGCTAAAGCTCCAGTAGCTTTGGTTTCGCCAAGTACTTTTCAATTCTGTCCTAGGACCACAAATAGGTTGTGCACTGGTCCGTCGTAACGCCCTCCTGCCACAGTAGCCAAACACTAACTTCTTCCCGTGGAGCCACGTTTCAGTTGTGCATTGTGATCCTTTCGCCATGACGCCTCAATTCACTAGAAGGATTCCATTCCATCCATTTTGCCCTCTGCCCAGAGTATCAGACGGCGATAAATTTGAGCTTTATTTGAAGTCCCCTCGTCTGCAGACATCATTTGAACTTGTTCTACCTAGCAGCCAGTGACAGTAAAATACGCAGCTGGCAATATAGATGTGTAAAAGTTCCCCGAGTTTTATTTCATCATTATACACAACTCAATCAGGTAATTAAATCGCCCATTTTCTAGGAGTCAACATGCACCCTTTATGAACGTTTCTACACAACTCTTGATTCGAAATTCGACGTGTTTCCTTTTAACACAACACGTAAGATTTCAAATAAAGTTTTATTTAGCATCCAATGACCACACGAGTAGTAACTGCAATAAACTCTCAACATAGGAAAACAACCGATGGCTCTTTAGAGTAGGAAATTATTTCATGAGAAGGCGAGCATAGCAGGGGTGGCATAAAGTTTGATGGGAGGATGAGATTAGATGTTCGCACAAGCCCAGTGGTTGGGCCTGCAAAGTGAGTTAAGCAGTCTTATAACGATTAGTTCTTATTATTCAATTTCAAAGTCGGAATTTAGAAAATACGTGCCTATTTTGAAAATATGATGAAAAGGAAATCCACAACCAAAGCCACGCCATTAAGCGGAGTACGGTACTCTTTTTGCCCGATCATAACTAGAAAAAGTTACAGCAAATAATTTGAAACACCCCTGCCCTAAGCAGCCGAATGTGGTAGCAACAGAGCTAGAGGAAGGTTTTTCTATTTACATTCACCACAGCATCTAACTGCGTTGTCACGACTTCTTGTCCTAATGCAAATTTGTGTAACCTGCATGACCCCTATGGTTGCACTCATCGGTCAAACTTGCTGTGAAGAGAAAGCAGTGAGTAAAGACTACACGGCTCAAACAGGTGAAGCTTTAAAAGACCACCAAGATTACTTTAGTCATTATAGGGCAGTATAAGAAGCCACTGAAATGCTCACATGGCTGGGAGCCAACATGCACATCGATCCTTTCAGGACCTTGGTACACAAGCATACATTACTAATAGGTGGCTTTCTCTCGGGTGTGCCCCATCTAAGATAACAATGATAGTTTTAGAAATAGGTAGTTTTTTTTTGGCGACTAGCAAACGCAGCAGATATTTTTCAAAACATCATTGCAGCACATCGTCCACCATTTTGTTGCCGAAGTTTGTCCCCAGTTACTAATCTCACTTTCTTCGAAATAGTAGAGGCAGACGTTTCTTCTAAAAAAAATTTGATGGCTCCTAGCATGGTAATTTAGAGAATACTAGTATTGAATATTGAAATTTCTAATCCGACTGGCATTCTTGAGGCCTGTAGTTAATAATAGAAAAGATATTCTGCAAACCAGATGATAAATCACGCCTAGACGCTTTCGACCTCTGCCGTTGTCTTCTGTGGAGATTGCCAAGCATTCTGGCTACATGAATGCCGTCGTTAGTATTTTAGTGTGTTATAGGCCACTGACGTCAGTCCGGTTCCTTAGTGAAATAGTTTTGTACTTATGCATACTGATTTTTAGAAGCCAGCATAAACACGCAATCCTATTTTCCACAAAAACTAATAATTTAGCGATGCAATGATAAGCACAGGATATAGCGAAGAAAGCTGCATATGCTCAGAAAAGCGAAATTCTTGACCCTCTTCTTTACAAAGCAATACCACCGTTACTATACTAAAATACGTTTAACTTAAGAGGTTCCTATAAATTAGTGAAAAAGCACAGAAAATGCAGTACACTATATTGCCCAGACTACGAGCCTCAAACACCGGCACCCATCATTTAGGCGAAGCGGCGCCCATCATTTAGGCGAAGAAAGTCGCACACCTCCATACAATATGCTCATGCTTATTTGACACGAGTCGAGTCGCAAGGTTACTTTTGTTTGTGGACCAGTCAATAATTATTGACTCCGCCGCTTTCCTTTTAGACTGCATCCGGGGGTTAGGAGCTAACACTGCAAAAAGTACGCCTTTAATAATTTTGGTGCTAATCAGGTAGCTTTGAGAACGCCACTTGTTAGCATCTAGAAAACACGACAGATCAACCTATCGCAGGCTTGGGAACGGTTTCAGTTTCTAATATGTAGGTTTTGAACACATCATTACTTCAAAGCCAAAAGGCAAAAACTTTAAAAAATGCCTGAAACAGGCTCGTAAAATAACCTTTAGAGAAGGAAAGAAAAACAGCAATATTCTGAGTGGGGTACGTTAGGACCACCTTTGTCAGAGCTTTAAACGAAATTTTTTCTCCATTAGCGCTAGCATCTTTCTAGAGTTAGCTAATGCAACACTCCCCGTAACCGTGAACACAAAAAAATTAAACACCACAGCTGACAGACCACATGCACTCTAAAGTGCCCGCCTGTGCCTGAGCTAATTTTGAAGGTCATTCCCCTTTTGCACCATCAGTGAATTGACAAGGCAGAGAAAAGTTTTTACGTACCGGCCATAGTCGGCCGCGCGCTGCTACCGGACGCCTGGCCTGCAAGAAAGGAAGTTATTAGTATAAGGCCTAGTTTTAAACTCACTTCAACACCCACCATTTAAGAAAAATGTTCGTTTATTATTAGGCGAAAATAATAAATGGAAGCTCCTACGAATGCCACCAGCGTGGGAGCGAACGCGGTGGTGCTGCGGGTGGAGGCCAGACTCCAAATTTTCTTAGCGGAGATCACTAAATGCTTGGGAGTAGGTACACAACTACTCTGGGCACAAACAGAGCAAGCCTGGTGTAAATGTTGACAAAAAAGGGAAGCATTTTGGCTGCTCCAGGTGCACAAAATTGCGGCCACACCCACTGAACTCTTACTGGCCACGGACATACGTTACGAGAGGTTGATATCTTTGGCTCTGTTGCATAAAGGCTTGTTATGCAGGATGTATCCGCCCGCGGGATTAAAGCAGTCGCACTTCAACCAATGCTGCGTGATCCGAGCGGAAACGGGAATGCTTTCAAGCGCCCAGACTTGCCTTAGTATGCAGCATACGATCCTGGTTCGCATTTGTCCTCCAGATTGCCGTTAAGAATTAGGTCGTGCCACATTTGCCTATTTGCTAAAGAGGAATGGGTATGTACTAACGTAGCCAGTGAGAATAACTTCTCCGCTTACTGTAGGTGCCGAGTATCATAAAAAAGGCAAAAGCATATTACAAGAGTGTACGTCATAAATAGGCATATGCGCTGCGAGGGGCGCAGTTTTGGGGGACTTAATTTTTTTTTTCTATTCACTGATTTAGTGCTTGTGAGATGAGCATTTCATGATATCAAATGGCATAGTCAGCCTGCTGATCATGGAGTAGGCTCACTAATGTTCACCCAACTTGATAAGAAAAGCTAGAGGGCGGAAACAATTGCCATACAATTCTATAAAAGGGGGGTTTTGCGCTTGATTCTAACCGTCAGGGTTGAACTATGTAACTTGCTTTGCATTCATTAGTGGCTTATGCTATTTCTAGGAACTATACTTTCAAAGTGGCTCCAACAAAATGAATTATGAGGTGGCAGATTCAATAGCTATGAGTCTATCAAACAGTGTCACTTTCTTCGAAGCTTTACCTTGTTCTAAATCAGTTAGCAGTCCACAAATGCAACTGATTCTTCCTGTCTCACAATGTAGCATTGAAAATAGGGTCTGTCTAGCTAGATAATAACCACCCTGACCTTAATTTTGCATATCGAAAATTTCTCTGCGCCAACTCATTACCATCGTACATATAAGCTCCTCCAGAGTGTTGACCAGAGACATGCGTAGCTCTACCCACTGCACCCGCCAGAAGAGAACGAAACATGCGTGCACTGCGAGATGTCAGCACAGGGCCCAGATTGTTCTTTAGGGGCGCCAAAGCCTCAGGTATGAGTAAGAAGCCCTATATACGGCGTCCCTCCCAGTCATATTTTGCCTCGGAAAATTAAACCAATCATTGTTGCCATTTATACTGCTTGCTTAAGGTTTAAAGCAGTTTTTGGATTCTCTGCGCGCTATTAGCAAGATTGTATTACCTTATTGAATGACATCATAGTGAACCTGCTGACACAAAGTTAAGTGTGAGGAACCAAAGGTTACCGCGGAGGAACGGCCGCTGGCTACTTTTCGTGAAAAGCCACAGGGGATATTTTCCACCTCAACAGCATCGTGCTATACCCCTTTTGGGGTAATCCCTATATGTGCAGAATGTATCACTATTCTCAGATCGCCGAGTCCTCATACCTATCAAAGCGCATTGGTAAAGCGGTGAAGCCATGCGTCCCCGCAGGTGCCTCCATCGATGTACAGCCATCGATGTGGCTTGCAAGACCCAGGTTGCTTCTTCCGAGCAACGCCTCCTCTTCCAGTCGGTAATTTACTCCCACCGGTCACAATAGGCAGTTTTCACACAAACCTGTCAGCTCGTTGCGACGATTTCGCAAGGTCACATGACCTAGGTGGCCCATCTGCCTCCAATGTGCCCCACCTAGGTTGCTTAGAGGTTTTTTTATATATATTTTTCTCTCACATCCAACTACGCTGATGGCGCTCCGGCTTTTCTGCGGCGGAGGCCCTTAACACTATTATGTCTATGTAACCACTCGATTACACTGTCATGCCGCGCTGTGATAAAAAGATATGATTACAATTAGGAAACCTGGCGGCATCTACTGGTTATAAGAACATTACTTCCATGCAACGTGTCATCTTGAGAACCTACGCAGAAGATATAGGAGATATTCTTCTTGAAAAGGGGAAGATACTTGCACTGCGCCATGCTGGTGCCACCTGTTTTAACCGGGGTGCCCCTTATCAGCAGGCAAAAGATATATATTCCTATAATTTTACGGCAATATTAACCGTACACAGCTGTACTAATGCGCACCGCTTTTAGACTGTGTTAGCAGAAAGCAGTTCACACGATGCAGCAAAGAAGGAACACATGAAAAAGGGTAAAGGATTTGAACGCTCTAGACAACCTTTAGCGCAGGGCGTAGCACTGCTATCCTTTATAATTGATGTACATAAGTCATCACCCCCGGTCTCACAATGGTTTAATCCCTTTGTCGCTCTGACTTATCTATCGCTGCAGTTTCAGCCCCGCCACAAAGACCACTGAGGGGAAGCTGGAAGGGACAAGCCAGCGAACGTAGGAAATAAATCTTCCCTGCAATCTTGTGAACACATCCTCAGGAGAGCACACAGTAGGACCAAAGCGCCAACTGCACGTTTAACGATTTTCGAGTGCACTGAATAACGAGGTAACAATGTCTGTGGAGTCTCATCTGTGTCGGCTTCTGTTGTGCGATTCGTGGAGGCAGTGGTTGAAACACTGCTGTAACGCGCTACAAAAAGCTGAAGCTGAAGTGAAACCAGTGGGGATGCCAGATTCGCTAAAGTTGTCACACAAACTGAAGTAGATAGAGGGCAGGCAAGTACAGCTGTCATATCAGGTCATATCAGGGGAATAGATACTAGGGGCACGCACACTATACACAAGTCTTGAATTAAGAGTGGTTGAGTATTGGCGAATCTATGACCCTGTATCACGAAAAAAAAAAGAAAAGCTATGATGAGAAAACGCTTGCCAGGCCCCTTGTAAACCATGAATATTATAAGGCTGCGAGAGTCCACGAGATACAAATAACCTGTGAGAACACGTACGTAGGAGAGACTAGAAGCTGCGTGAAAGATCGTGTACGAGAGTGTGAGCCATCGCTGTCAATGGAGCAAAAAAAAAAGTAATGCTCTCGTCTGGATCAGGTTCAAATTTTATACAAGAGCAATAAAGCACAACCAAAGAGTCGCTGTGGAGTCACTGCATGGTGGAAGCATGCTTCATTAATCAAAACGAAGCTTCATTTGTACTTTGCAGAAGTGAGGTCTAGGGTAAGACACACTAAGTTACTGCATTTTCGTCTGCAAATACTGCCTGCTTTCCTGGTGTGCATGTTTGTGATACTACTAAAGGGCATTACTTGTACACTTAACTCAGTCCAGTCATACGGTAGGGGTGAATTTCAAAAGCTAAGATTTTTTTCAAAGTTGAGTTCAGATGTCATATTACCCATGAACTTCTAAAAGCATTTGTACGTATCTATTTTTGAAGCTACAGGATCAAGTGTTATCGTACGGTACGGTAAGTGTTATGTTACCAGCGACGCCCACTATTAACATGATTCGTTGATATGAGCATTAATCCCTGAAACAAAATCCTTTGTTCCAACCATTGCCGCGTACACAACACAAAGTCAACCATGCGTCCCAAACTGGTTGCATTCGTTACTAAATACAACCCTTATGTTATGTATTATGTGTTGGCTTGAGTGCGACAAGCAACAACTGCCAGTTCATATCACTCGATATTAAAAATTTAAAGCATTCCTTTCTTGCAAGCTCATGTAATTCGCTAGGCAAGTGCGTCGAATTAATGCCCCAGGCGGCAATAGACTTTCCTAAGACATGCAAGCTCGATCGAATTTTATGGAAAGGCATATGCTGCTGGTCTTGTGCATATTGCAACCTTCTCCACACTTCATGAGGCATTGCCGTAAAAGGGATTGATTGAGACTTGCACTCAGCACCCCTCGGACTTTAAACCGCGGAAAGGCTTACAACTGCGCCTAACTGAAAACTTACTACCCCGACGCCTGCATTTGTTACAGGGATGCGGGTTGCCGAGGAGAGATGGCCACACTACCCAAAAACCACACTACACTCTCATGGCCACACTACCCGAAAACCGGCGCATTAAAAATGTACATCTGGACGTGCGCTCTACTACAAATGGTGAAACAGCAGCCAATCGTTTGAGCCGATACTCTATCATTGCAAAAACACGACAATGTCCTCGCACGGATGGGCAGTCAAGAAGCATGGCAGGCCTTCCAGAAAGCACTAGTATTAAACGACTAAACCATCATCATTCCTGTCTACGAGGACGTACCGGGGAACAAAAGAGCATATATTCTTACCCACCAGTGCAATTACTTGAAACCCCATTTCGGCAGCGAGACATCGAGGACACGACAACGGCACAAAAAACGCATGCTAGAGAAAGACAAGCTAAGCTACCAAAGCTAACAGACAACAAAATATGTAGATTTCCACCTCTGCGGAATTTGATCCTTCCATCCTAATTACTAAGGAGTGTATAGGCATATTACTTCCGGCCCCGTTTACGATATACCACTTCATCAAGAAAGCCGCCAGACTCCCCTACATCTCCCCACTGCGAGGCCATCCCATCTTTCACGCACATTCTGCCAGAATGCCTCATATTCAGTGAATCCCGCACAAAAAAGCTACGCACAATACACCCAACCCTTCATCCTACCTCCCTCAATAACTTGCTCGCAGCCCAAACCAAACACTGCATCTCTATTCCTCAGGCGTTTGTCCACCATTTCCGTAAGGTTTTGGGTGAGGCCTAGTAGATGGCCACAGTACAGAGAAGCCCCAGACAGAGGCTGAAAATTAAATACGGTTTTATTCTCTCTCAATAAGGATGATGAGTGAGTCACCCTTAAACAGTAGCTTCTTACTTGTTGGCAAAAAACACAGCCGCTGGCTTGGGGTGCATGCTGGCTGCCATAGACTCGGTCCCATATCCGGGCTGACCAGGTGCGAGCCCTGCATGAAGTGCGTACGCTTTTAAACAACAATGCACCAGCACTCAATGAAGGCAGCAGTTTGCTAAAGATGCAGTTCGCGCTACCATTTTGTAAACCTTTTCAATACAAGATGCCTGATCTCAGAGGACATGAGAGTTCAAATGATGTGCCTAAGTGTTATTAAGCATGGACGTCGATTTGACCTGATCTGAATGCATTTAAGTAGATGATGTCTAACTGCTCACCTTTTTTGGCACACACTTCTGTCTTTATATTTCCGCATATTAATGTTTTAAAAACGGGTCTTTCCTGCCACACACATAGGACACACGCAGACAGAGATCACTCTGTGACAGGCATGCAAGCAGCTTCCGTTCGCAATGAAGTTTCGCATAGACGTTATGCAAACAACTTGATTACATTAAGAAGTAACTAGCCAATAAACCTGAACTGGAACTGGAAACATCCTGGCCAGGTAATTTTCCACCCTTAAAGAAGAAGAGGGCCGAGGAAACAGAGGTCAAGGATCATCACGGAGTGAGAATTGTAGCTCTTTATGTTGAAACAATGTTGTTGTATGGAATACTTCAAACGGTACTTGAGCAGCTGAGACAGGTTGGCACTGCTGTCGAGCAAATGAAGGTTGAATTTGCTAGTAAGGACAGGCAGTTCCAATGGCTCTGCCAAGAGACTCGAATACTCAAACAGATGGCTCTGCACCACTGTAATAACACAGTTTGCCTATGTAACTGTAAAGGTTTCTCGCGTGAACGTGCGGTTCTGCAGTCCTTTCTCACCAATGGCAATCGACCGGAGGTTATTGCGGTCCAGGAGTTCTGAAAAATGCTACATTAGCGGGTTACAAATCTTTTGCGTGGTCAGGTAACGCTACCCAAGTGACATACCTTTGTAAAAAGAAACATTTCAATGCTGCAACACGAGACGGGGAATGTGCATATCGATCATGTTTTGGTGGAACTCTTTCCTCGTAATCGTAAAAACAATTTTTTTCATGTTGAACGTGTATAGCTCACCCAGGCATCGCAAATGTGATTCTTGTGATCTTTTGGCGAAACCAGGGTTATTTCAAAAAGAAGTCCACTCTTGATAGTGGGCGATTTTAATGCACATCATCCGACATGGGGATATAAATTCATGCAGATCATTGTTGAGAATGGCCCACCGGTCATCAGTAAGAGGAGAGTTGAGATATACATTGGAATACCTTTACAAATATCGATCAGCTCGGGGCAGGACCCAATAAGCAATATTAACGGTTGGAGCAAAGGAATTATTCAATCTACTCAGGACGCTACCAAAGAGATAGAACTTGAAGGTGATCCGGAAGTCGTTGATAGACATCACGGGAAGATTTAGAGCAGAAGATCAACCAGAGGAGAGGTGACAGGAATCTCAGAAAACAACTTGCTGCATTGAACAAAAACATTGAAGAGCATGCATTGAAACCCACCAAGCAAAATTGGGGTAATATTAGTGAACAAATGGATAAGAATATTGGCAGTGCCGCAACATGGAAGCTATTCCGACATCTATTAGATCCAGAAAAAACAAAATGGGAGGCTCGACAGCAGCTTCAAAAGCAGGTGTATAGATATGAAGGTCTGACAAAAGAACTTATAGCCGAGGCCAGGGATCGCTGCCTCAGTTGTTCTGTGGTTGGGAGTCTCCCTGAATACGCGGGCTCGGAAAACCCGGAATTGGACAGTCTCCCATCACTGTCGGTGAAGTGATGGCTGAACTCAACTGCCAAAGAACCAAAACGACTGCCGGACTTGCAAAATCCATAACAGAGTACCCAGGATCTTGACGACGGTTCCATTCGGAATCTTACAACTTATATTCAAGAATGCTGGGACAAGGTAGAAATACCGCAAGCATGGGAAAGCAGTGAACCTGGTCTTCATTCTGAAGCCAGAAAAAAACTCAGCTTTGAGCATTTTAGACGCAATTTCATCATTTCTTGCGTTGGAAAATTGATGAAGCACGTAATTCACACTAGATTGACTAGATTTATGGAAGATCAAAACCTTTATATCCTGATACCATGATAGGCTTCAGATGAAACCAATAGGCATAAGATATGCTACAGCTGAAGGGGCAGGTAAACGATACAAAGACTTGATACTAGGGTCATTATGGGACTGGATGTCTCCAAATCTTTTGATAGTGTGAACACATAGCCATAGTATCCTTTATAGCCCAACGACGTCAGTCGTGTCTCTTATTTGAAACTGCCATTTTTGAACATACACCTACAGAAATGTAGAGCCCAAGATTTTTAAAAACCCAATGATATTTTCAACAGAACCTTTATAACTTAGCGATGCACTGATGAGCACCAGGGAGAGCGAAAAAATCTAGATGTGGTCAGAGTACAAGCTAAATGCATAACCACTTCACAGCACGTGAAAACTCTTTACTATGTTGCATTTAGGATTTCCTATAGTACGGCAGGAATATTGATAAAGAAGGAGGAAATGTAGCACTAAACAATGTATATCGCACGAACTGCACGTGTGAAAAATTTATAGCGAACACAGACGGCCTTCTTTTGGCCAAAGAAAAGCTTACGAGCCAAGGCTGGAAAGTTCCTTTCATTTCTAGCACGCTCAATAATTTAGATAAGAGTCGGCAGTTAGAGGCGTCTTCTGACAATTACTGACTGCAGCTTCTTAGCTCCTAGAAAACATACTGACAGATTACGCTATTGCAGAAGTGTGAATGGCTTCATTTCGAGAAGGGTTTATTTCAGAAACCTCTCACTGAATATCAGTGCCAAGAATACGATAACTTTGAGACTGCCTGACTCCAGCCCGCTGCACAGGAGAAATGTGAAAGCACTTACACTTGAACATTACCATCTTTTTTTAAGGTGGCACTTATCACATGACCTTGAAAGTGACCATTATGCACACTGCCAGGCATTCACATTGTGCCCCTCTAGCATGATTGAACCAACGACCTTTCCTGGCATATGCGTTCATGCCTGCCTGGCATGCAGAGGGTCTGGGTTTGAACCCCAAATCCTGCGAATGTCTCTTCTATGAGCTAAGGTCACGTGAGAAGTACCACTTTCTGTGGACACATTTTTCGGACAACTTTCGGTGACACATACTCCTTTGCATGAGGCATATAGCACTCCCATTAATAATCTTCTTTCTAAATGCAAAAGCCTTGAATGGTTATGGCGCATCAGCAAAAGGTATCCGCAATATTTTTCCGCATGAATATGTCATTATGCGGAGATAAATGTGCACAAGTTTGATTGTGTTATGTATTAAGTCAGTAGATCTTGAAATGGGAAAAATTCGGTTCATGAATTGAAATGAATATTGGTTTTAAGGAAAATAAATGACGCCTGTCTCAATTCTCACTGGGCCGGGACCCACAGCACTGTAAGGGAAAGAAAAAACAGCGCGGTATTCAAGCGTATTCACTAGTATTCACTAGACGGCCTTGTTCACTCCAAACCATTGAGCTGGCGTGGCGGTGTGGTTAGCCTCCTTGTCGTTATAATGCGGTAGTCTGTTGAAGCAGGGGCCGTATTCTATAATGATCGCCAATCCATTTCGTATACCGATTCTTAGTTTTGAATTAATTCCGTCTTCGCGCATTGGATATACTACTGTTCAGTAACGTAGCCGTGGCTTTCAAGCGTCCGTGGGAGGCGGTCCCGGCACTCTCTCACTGGCGACTGGACCTCACCGTTGGCGCTACATCGCGGCCAATGGTGAGGCTGTGCATCACGACATTTTCGATCAATCGGGATTTTCTCAATATGCCACTGCGTCGGTTTCTCTACTGAAAATGCTTTCGTGCACACCATTTCTATTGAAAATTTAAATATGACGAGTTCCATAATATGACTTTTCCGTGATAAATTTTATGGAGTCAGTATAATGCATACAGAGCCGGTATAGGCTCTATGCAAGCACGTATGGGAATTTACGTCATGTACACAGTATGAAAAACTTTTAAAAATATATGGAATATTTTTGAATTCCATACAGAGAAGATTTGGGTTTCCATATATTTTTTTCATCCTTCATGGGCTCCGTATTCCCATAATACCATACCAGCGGCTCCTAAGGAACTTTTGAGTTGGGATGTTGACGCAGCGATCACTGAGCGATAGAAGGCCGTGCTTACAAGAAGACATCGGCGGACCAGCCATTTGTGCAAGCTCCGAAAGCCGCGCCACTCACTGTGGTCACATGTAGCTGTGGTCCGTCAGGTCAACGCTGGCGTCATGGGGGCGCGCCAGACTCGATGACTAGTCCGGGCCACTTCACGGAGCGAGCACTGCATATGGAGGCATTGAATGCATCAGCTAGAGCACTGCCTGTGTCTCCACCTCGTAACGGACCATTTCAAAGCCACCTGTTAGCGCATAGTTTTCTGGAAATTTTGAACGCATATATGCCCAACACACCTAAAGATTCTGGAAAAAATCACTTTTGAACGGGAAAGAGTAATTGAACTAAATTTTTCTATATATTGTAAGATCTCACTATAACAGCAAATTCGCAGACTTCCAGTCAACGGACTTGCAAATTTTTTTTCTGCCATTAACGTTTTCACGATCGTCAAAAGCGTTCCCCATAGGCTTTGTATGGCAGTCCTAAATGCTCAATGCGATAGAAAAAAGGTTAAAATGTTTTGCAACACACCGGAATAACAGACCATTACCTTTCGTATATCCATAACAGTACCTTACAATTCTTCAACAAACTTTTGTCCAAGAATGTTTGACATGCGTCGTCCACCACTGCCCATGTGGGACCATATTACCACCGACGCCTCTAGTTCCTGTGGCGCAATGCAGTTACAGTGTTTGAGTTGAGCTTTCCCTCTGTCACCCTGAACACCGAAATGTAGTCAAGCCCTGCAAGACATCTAATCACGTCTTCCAAAGACATGAAACATATTTCCCCGTATAATCCTAAAAGTCTTAAAAAATAAGAAGTGTCGATTTTCGAATACTTTCATGTTTCAAAAAATTCAATTCGGCTAATATCCGACTAACATTGAATTGTAAGTAGTGCACGCGAAGCACAACTGCACTAAATTTTCGTTCTTTATAAAACTCGGTGCTTTTAAAATGTGTTATTCTATCGAAACAGGGCGATTCAATTGGTTCCCGGGGTCGCTTTAAGGGCTCACTCCCTTATTTGCGCACGTTAAGGGCCCTCCATGGAAAAACACAACATGGCCATCACTAAAGAGCAGCCGATTTATTCATTCTCTTATTCAATCTAAAGTTCTCTTCGAGCGCGACGCGTTGCCTCAGTAGCCGCGGAGGGACAGAAGGTGGTGCTTACAAGGAGCGCTCCAAAAGTGGCGCCACTCTGTTCTGCTCCCATGTAGCTGTCGTGGAACGCCACGCAAGCACCTTGGTGGTTCCAGGGTGCACCAGACTCGATGACTTCTTTGGGCACTGTGAGCACTGCGTATGAAGGCAATGTTTCTGTAGAGCTGTTATTAAATCTAAAGCATTGCACTGTACGGCTCATTAGCAGCGAAACCCAATGTCCACCAAAAAGTGGCGCCCAAAAACGTCGGGACGTCATTAGCTCGTCACCCGGCAGCGTAGCACAAGTTATAGTAAAGGGTGATCATAGCAATTTGAAGCAGAGACTTCGTGAGACAGCAGCAGTGGGCGATATTTATAGTGATAATGATAGTTTTGGAATGATAAAGAACGCTACTAAATAATGATGAGGGCCATTAATGACAATGGCAATGATAAAGGCCTTTGCAGTATAGGAATGTGAGTCAAAGGTCTTTCTCGTAAACGACTTTAGAATAAAGGCCTTTTGGTTGAAGGTCTTTAGGATAAAGATCCTTAGGTGGAAGGTATGTAGTATGAAGGCTTTTAGGTGCAATGCCTTGGAGGTAAAGGCCTTTCGATCCAAAAGGATCTAAAGGCTGGAGATGGCCGTGTTACACAGGTCTTTTGAGGTAAAGTTTCGGTCGAAGGATGATTTCGCATTCACAGCACGTAAGGACCTCAGCTCCCCGCCGTAACTTTTTCACATCGAACACCGAATGACCTCCGTAGTTGACACAGATCTCAGAGCGGCGACCGTTCCAGCCCCGTGCGACCGTGCATATTAACGGTATGCGTTAAACCATGCCATATGCGTTAAAACAACATGGGCGATGGCGTTCCGTGGACTCCTTGGCAACGCTGAAACACGCCGTCACGTCCCAATCTTAAAGACAAGCTTAAGCGTATTCCAGTATGGAAGCAGCTGCGCGCACTCCCGATCAATTGTGAGCCGCGATCGATCGAGATAAGTCTGGTGGCATCGCAAGAAAATGTAAAGGCGTGTGGCTGATGAGCGTGTCACGTCATTGAGTGGCGTCACTATCGTTCGAGAGAAGTGCTCCCCAGGCCAAAGTTCCAGACGCCTCCTGAACGCGGATCTGGAAGGATGCCGCCTAAACGCAATTTGTTGTCTGTAATCAACAACTTCACCACACATCAGCGGCCAAAGTTCCAGACGCCTCCTGAACGCGGATCTGGAAGGATGCCGCCTAAACGCAATTTGTTGTCTGTAATAAACAACTTCACCACACATCAGCGACACAAGCATCAACACCGCGCGCGCTAAAGCCTTTCACCTCGCCTCACTTAATGTCAACAAAGTGCCACCCTGAATTTTTTTAGTGTAAGGGTCAATTCCGACATCTAACAAAAGCTTTTTTTAAGGTGTTTTCATCTATCGCATGCAACCGTTAAGCATGGAAAACCAATGGGGAAACGCTTTTGATTGAAAAAACGTCAAGAGAAAAAAATGCTAGACTGCAGTCGGTGATAACCGTGGACATATTTATTGTAATAATGAAATTTTACATTATTTGAAAAAATTGCATTCATAAACAGTTTCCCACTCAAAAAATGTTTAGTCCTGAATTCTTAATTGGGTATGAATGCATGCAGTGTATTGCATACTCCTAGAATAACTCCAGGGTGCCGAATAGTTTGACTGCATATATACGAACCGAGAATGACGCGACCGCGAGGAACACAAGACATGGGGTGCGGGCTACTTACTACACAATGAGGCAGAACAGAGATATGAGGGCTAAGAGAGACGCATCCTGCAATAGAGCTTACCGCGCCTGTAGAGTAAAAAAAAATGGATGGTGGTTTAACATTGCTAAGCACGAAATACGTTGCGAAAGCATGGGTTTTTTTTAGGTGAACACCACGGCCATGTACCTCAAACGACGACTAACGTGGGGTCCACTGCCCACGAAGCCAATTATGCGCCTTTCCTCAAAATCAGCGGACTCTAGGTTGGCCCTCCAGGTGTCGTGTCGAATTTCATTCGTCGAGGCGAGAAAACGAACGCACAGTATAAAAAAAAGGGGCACAACCCGAAGAATGAAAGAGGAAGACAAAGGGAAAACAGGCGCGAAAGAAACGTTCTTTGGTGCCAGTACACTTGCCGAGGGCAGCACAGGGCTGGTGGGGTTCTAAGCCCGGGCTCGGACGACACGCCGGGCAGGCCCCCCGCCCGCCGCGGTTGCTCAGTGATTAGGGCGCTCGGGCTACTGATCCGGAGTTCCCGCAATCGAACCCGACCGCGGCTGCTACGTTTTGGTGGAGACGAAACGCTAAAAGGCGTCCGTGTGCTGTGCGATGTCAGTGCACGTTAAAGATTTCCAGGTGGTCGAAATTATTCCGGAGCCCTACACTGCGGCACCTCTTTCTTCCTTCCTTCTTTCACTCCCTCCTTCATCCCTTCCCTTACGGCGCTGTTCAGGTGTGCGCTGATATGCAAGACAAAAACTGCGCCATTTCCTTTCCCCAAAAACCAAATTTAATTTTTTATAACATGGCCACCGCCAATGACCCAAATGAACGCCGGCTGCCGAAACGCGGCTCTAGTGCCGCGTTTCTGCCACAGTGTTGTCAACACCAACGCATCCAATTCAAATCTCTCACTACTGCCACGTAGCTCAAAGCGGTATTGAGGTATCCACCGACGCAGGGAGCCGGTTATGCGCCTCTCCTTTCCTCAAAATCATCGGAGGGTGAGGAGGAGTGAGATAGACAAATGAAACTGGGCAAAAAAATCGTTGTCTGCAACGTTGCCAACGCCAATTAGCCCAATGAACGCTGGCGGCCAGTACCGCGTTCCTGCCACAACGTTGTCAACGCCAACGCATCCATACCCCCACGTATAGCTCATGATTGAGGTGTCCACTGACCCAGGGAGCCAGTTATGCTGGAGGAGGCCGTGTTAGTCGAGCCTGCCACTTAGCCTAGCCCCGAGCGAGGCTAGCGGACAGAGCCGCAGCAAAGAAGACTTACGACGGGAAAGCCAAAGACAATTTATTAAAGTGAAAACATTACTTGGCTATGTTCGCGGTTTCGTGTCTGCAGAAGGACGCAAAATGTGTCGGCAGTCCTTGTCTCGTTCGAGGATGAGAAAATGTCGATTCGCGCCAAATTTGGTTCATGTGGAGTAATCAGAGGAGGAAAAGTCGATTAGTCGTCGAAATAGTCCCGGACGTCAATATAGTGGGTGGACATCAAAACAGTCATGGACGTTGAAATTTTGCGAAATACACAACCAAGCCCGATGAAGGTTCAAAACAGAGTAAAATGTGACTAATGTGATTAATGAACGATAATTGACCAAACAAAAACCTGAATAATTAACGATAATTATTCAAACAAAAGCTTTGGTTGATGTGGAATAATTAGAGCAAACAAAACCATGGACGTCGATGTAGTGTGAGGACGTGAACACAGCCCCGTTTGTCGAAAGAGTATAAAACGATAAAAACAAGTTAAAAAAGAGCAAACCAGGTTAAAAAGTGTTTATTGATGTAAAATTGAAAACAGTCGTAAGTGAAGCGAAGAGAGTTATGCAGAAAGTCACAAATAAAGCAAAGATATGCGAGGAGTGTGGAAGAGGCGTCAATGCTTAGCATGCTCCCAATGGGGATCGCCACAGTAATCGCAGTGAACGGTTTTTCGGACAGCGCTCTTATAGAGCAGGGCAGCGCATTCCCCATCTCCCCTTCTCGAGGTAACAGTTCATTTGGTGGTGCACACTCTAAATCTAACTTTCAAAACACACTTTCTCTGCCATCACTCAACACATACAATATTGCATATCACTTCACACTGTCCGGTGGCGGCACAAGTTCAGTGTAATAAGCGCAGGTGGTGACGAAATGACGAAAAAGAGGGGAGTGTGTCCCTTACTGACCTTGGCCACACTGTTGAAGCCGGGCTTGCTGCGTTTCTCGACGAGGTGAGGGACCGCATAACACTTAAGGTGTTGAAGAAGGGCTGCTGTCACTCGCACTTGCCGAAGTGGCAAACATGGTGGAACACTCAGAATCAGTAGCAGTTAAGCTTGTATCCGAGGAACACCGTGGTGCTGAAGGTGTTTGAGAAGACTAGATCAAGCCGTTGCCAATCCCATTACTTCTGTGGACTCTAGAATAGAAGCGTCGTCAAAAGTCATCAGGTGTATCTTGTTACACCCTGATGCCTTCGTGGGAGTTTCCACCACATATGAGCGTGCATCGTCTGGCTGCGGGACAGGTTACCACTGCACGAGTCATATCTCCGACCTATGCTTCTTCCCCTGATTTTACATCTCTCGGACTATTGACTGGCTGCATGTCTGTCAATGCACGTGCCTCTTCTGAAGCTGGCGTGACTGCCGATACTTCCGACAGAAAGTGGTAGATGATGGCCATTTGAGCTTCAGCTGGCACTTTTCCATCGGCAACCTTGACATCAATCTCAAAATCTTCTACCCAACAACAGCTGCGCCGAGCAATACACTGTGATGCCCGGAGTATTGCGATAAGCCAAAAGTCAAAGAAAAGAAACTGAAGACTTTGTGAAGATGCCCTTGATGGCACGGAGCATTCGCTACATTTCACCATTTGATTTCGGGTAATTAGGGCTTCAGTTTTATGTTCAGAACCGTAGTAACATTCAAAAGAGGAAAACTTTAAAGCGAGCTGAGGACCATTGTCGCTTCTTGCAAGCTGCGGGATACCAAACCGAGCAAAGATACGTTTGCTGGCATTGATAATATCGTCGATCGGTGCTAACTTCCCCTCATGGCATCGAAGGATTTTATGTAGCCATAAGTGGCTCTTAACAAGGGGTTCGTGTATGCAGATTGTCGGCAGTTGAGTAGCGTGTCACGGATTTTTTGACGCATGCCAAACCACCAAACAGCTTCTTGCGCCCGTTGGCGCGTTCTATTTATATCTCGGTGACCCTCATAGAGAAGTTCTAATGTCGCCTGTTGGAGTGAAGCAGGGATTACAAGGCTATGGTCCTTGAAGAGGATAGGATCTATGGTGGAAAAATTCCCTCTGTACTCCCAGTACGTTTTCATATGCTGTGGAAGTCTCTCCTTGCGTGCTCAACCTTTAGTACAGTATTGAGCTAAGAGGGTGCACTCTCTATCCTGTTGTTGATGGCGGCCAACATCAAGAATGATTAGACGAGTTTCAGTGATAGCTGAAATATGCAGCTGTAAGAATTTCTCGACCACATAATTTGGTGGGGAGGTGAAGCTACTGGAGTGCGAGACGGTGCATCTTCGGTAGCAAGCTGATTTCCAGAAACATAAACAACCGGAGACTGATACCGCATCAGTTTAATACTGAATCTGTGAACCCTGGGAGACATAGTGTCAAGATCCAATTTTTCCAGAAGAGTTCCTAGAGGCTGACGATCGCTTTTCACTGTAAATGCGATACCACGGATGTACTGGTCAAACCGGTGAACAGCCCATGTCACTGCTGAGCCTCTTTTTCAGTCTGTACAGCTTTTCTGCCTCAGACAGGGAACGAGATTCGAATACTACAGGACGTAGCTCTCATGTGGGATGATCTTGCAAGGCAACCGCGCTAATGCCAAAAAACTGGCATGAGAGAGTTGTGTTATACCTTGGCTGACATTTAGCTACATACAGTGAGGAGATGAGCACTGACTTGACTTGGCTGAAAGCTCATTCTTGCATAGGGCCCCAATACCAGTCGCTATGCTCATTGAAGCTGTAAACTGCGGCAGATTTAGAAGGAAGCTACTAATGTGGTTCGTAATGAATGTTGGAGTTCGCAATGAACGGATAGCTTCAAGCTTGTCAGGTCTCGGAGAAATAGCTTTGTCACTCACTACTACGCCTGGAAATTCTGTCTGCTGTTGTCCAAATCAACATGTTTTTATTAAACTTTACACCCGCTTTGCCCAGGCGATCCAGAACTTCAGCTAACTTCCGGTCATATTCTTTTCATCTTTCCAAAAAGAAGAATGTCATCAATCATATTGAGAACGTTAGATTGGTCTTCCGAGATTCTAGCCATTTCTATTTGAATGAACTCTGGGGTAAATGTTATTCTAAATGGTAGATGACAGCAGTATAACCAACCAAAAGGTGTGATGAAAATCTTCCGAAATACAGATTTGATGAAATCCAGCTGCGGCGTCCAGCTTTCAGAAAACCTTGGCATCACCGAGTTGGCATAAAACCAATTCTACTGTAGGCGGAACATGCCTCTCCCTAAGAACTTCCTTCTTGAGTTTGGTCAGATCCACACACAAGCGGTATCCACCCAAAGCTTTAGGAACCACGACTAAACCAGCGCGCCATTCTGTAGAATCGTCGATATGCTTATAACGCCTTGTTTTTCAAGCATGTCAAGTTCTTCCTTAACCACATTATGGAGACGTAGGGGAATCCTACGAGGTGCATTAAGTGCGAAAGGCTTGTCATTCAGCTTGAGTCTGATAGTGTTTCCACACTAAAACTCCCTAGGCCATCGAAAATTCCTGGCGCTTGCAAGTGAGAAGGATATGAACCCTGACTTACTTGAGGAGAGCTGACCAGTGCATCAACAAAATGAACCCCACGAGCACTGACGGCTGGGCAACCCAGGAGTCGTGTCGAGTGCGACGGTAGAACGTATATTTTCTTTTGCGAAGTGCGATCCTTCCATTCGAGAATAGCAGAAAATTGACCAGCCACCCTCGGCTGGTAAGGCCCGGTGAAATGTCCCTCAGGCACGTTCAGCAGTGACGGAACGCCTGGAAAGGTGTCCGGAACAACAGTCACTTCTGCCCCTGAGTCCACTTTAAATTCGAGAAGAATTCCGTTGACCTCGATGCACACGAACTTTGCGTTCTCCGGCCTTTTCTTGATGGGATTCACAGAAAAGACATGCGAATTTCTTGGCGATAAGCGTTGCTTGGCTAGACAGGCGCTCTCGAAATGTCCTTTCTTTTTGCAAAGCCTGCACACCGCGTTGCGCGCAGGACAGGCATCACGAACTTGAGCTTCTCGTCCGCAGAAGTTTTAAGCTTTCTTCGAAGCTTTTTCACGTCTCTCTCTCGGAATGGGTGTGACCCGCGGTGTCCACTTGCACAGGCAGAATGCCGTCTTGCGCCCTTGCCTTTCTTTTCCTTATGCGCGTCTTCGTGCAAGCGGGTATGCAAAGCGCCTTGTCAGGTCAAATCTGGCGTGCGACAAAGCTGTTCTGAAAGCTTGGCGCCTAGGACGCCACCAACAAAGCGGTCACGTACCAGCCTAGGCTCGACGGTTGAAGACCCGTAGTTGCACTTCTTTACCATCGAACGCTAGGCGGAGTAAAACGCGTCCACGCTCCCTGATGGTTGCTGCATGCGCTTATGAAAGCGAAAACTTTCTTCAAATTCGCTCACTGGTTGGATGGAGTAGGCTGTGAAGCGTTGCTTGCGCAAACAATGCGCGTTCCAACTCAGACAGCCCAAGTGAAGTGAGGATACAGCGCTCTTGAACTCCTATACAATAGAGAAGCGTTGGAACCTTGATTTCATTCGTTGCCGAAGACGCGCCCGTGCCGACGGAAAAATCTTTAAAATTGTTCCACCCACGACGACCAGTAAGCCGGGTCATCGAAGTCGAACGCTGGCGGCGGCGCAAGGCCTACCAAACCGGCGAACCGAGGCTGCGTCTCAAATACGGCAGAGTATCTGGAGAAGCGTCAGCGTCCGTGACGAATAAGATGGTTTTGAACTGGCGTAGCTTAAAGGAACTTAATCTCCCAGATTTTAAGCACTTCTGACGACACCATGTGGAGAGGGCCGTGCTAGTGTGTCGGGCCGGCGGCTAGGCCTAGCTTCGACCGACGCTAGCGAACGCAGCCGCAACAAAGAAGACCCTCTCAAGACCGTAAGCCAAACCCTTTTTCAGCGTCCTCTGCAAAAATCAGCAGTGGCTACAACTTTTCAAACGCCAATTAACCTAATGAACGCCTATGGCCTATTGCTCCAGAGCCGCGTTTCTGCCACAACGTTGAAACGCCAACGCATCCAGCTATCATCTGACTACCACCACAAAGCTCAAAGCAAAATTGAGGTGTTCACTTACTCTAGCGGGCCAGTTATCCGCCTTTCCTTTCGATGCTCTCAGGGGATTCATGCAAAAAGTGGTTTTCGGATTTTGCGGTTCTCGAGCATTCCATCCTTTCTTATTTCGCTCCTGCCTCCTAGTGTTTAGCGAGATGAAAGACAGTTATAGTGACGTGTCCTTTCCTAAAAACCAATTCCCAATTTCCCGAGCGAGTGGGTTAAGGGCGGGAGCGTAAAGACAAGGCGGCGTTCGAAACGCGTTGCACTGCCCGCGAAGACTCGAACATCTCAACAATGCCACTAACGCCAGAGGAGCGCAACACAAAGTACCTGCGGTAATTTCTCTAGTAGTACGGTACATATGAGCTTTGGGCAGGCATGCTGTGAGCATTCGCTCGAGAGACACGAAAACAGCCACGTGCACTGGCTGTTCCCAAGACAGCAGAAACGCCACTCAGTATAGAATACACAGGACGAAAATGCATATGGAAAAAGCGAGCGCAGTGAGATGGTTCCTAGCAATGGCAAAACGAAGGTATAATGCACTTACCAGAGGGAGCCGCGACGCTGGCCGGAGGAATCCGTGCTGGTGGGCTGGCTCATTGTATCCTTAACAGGTAAGCCTAACCAGGCCTAGGCCGAACGCCTTCAGCAACGGTACGAGGGCAGCGAAAGACAGGGTTCAACTAAACGCGTTCGCTTACGTGGCCAGGCTTATATACTTTTCGCATGGTTATATACAGATGAGCGACACGTCATGACGATGATAGCAGAAGGGAAGGTAAGGACGTATGATTAAGATTTGAAAAATCGCAATGAAAAATACTTCTACTTATTCTTGTTCGCAATCAGCTGTATGTCGTTCATCTCTTTTGAAAGTTTGCTGCTGTGGGAACTAACCATATGTCACTTTGGGCTTGTTGATGGTACCAAGAGATATACAAAATAATGCAATAGCGCACAGGGACAATGGCGCTCGTGTGTGCTTTTCTTGTCCCTTTGTGCTGTTGCGCTATTTTGCTATTTTGTATGTGCTGTAACAACGCAGTCCACCGACGACAGTATGAGTGTCAGCCCACACTACAGTGGATTTTTTCCAGCGAATTCCTAATTTATACTTTAATAATTTCTGAACAGCGATACTTTTATAGATACTGAGTCAGCCATTCACAGGAGGGCGCCTTAGTCCAAGAATCCTCTGGGTACGCCTTACGGAATAGTCCGCTCTATATTAGTCGTGGGTGGTCGGCGGTTTCTGCGTTTGGTTTTGGTTTCTGGTTTTGGGTTTGGGGTTTTGGGGGAAAGGAAATGGCGCCGTATCTGCCTCACATACCGGCTCACACCTGAACCACGACGTAAGAGAAGAGATAAAGGAGGGCTCGAGTGAAAGAAGAAGAAAGAAAGAAAGAAAGAAAGAAAGAAAGAAAGAAAGAAAGAAAGAAAGAAAGAAAGAAAGAAAGAGGTGTCGTAGTGGAGGGCTCCGGAATAGTTTCGACCACCTGGGAATCTTTAACGTACACTGACATCGCACGGCACATGGGCGCCTATTCGTTTCGCCTCCATCGAAACGCTGCCGCCGCGGTCGAATAAGAAGAGCGCCTGAGGAGGCAGAGGAGACCGCCATCGCCCTAGCCCTTGCACATTCGGACGCCCAATACATCTTCAGCGACTCCAAAACGGCTCTGTCCAACTTAATAATAATTGGTTTTTTTGGAGGGAAAGGAAATGGCGCAGTATCTGTCTCATATATCGTTGGACACCTGAACCGCGCCGTAAGGGAAGGGATAATGAGGGAGTGAAAGAAGAAAGGAAGAAACTTTGCCAGGGGCAGGATTCACGCCCCTGCCTGGCAATTGTTGAACACCCCTACCCAAAATTTACCGCGCAGGGTAGAGCTTCAGTGGGTGCCGGCTCACTCTGGGAACCCTGGAAACGAGGCTGCCGATAAATTGGCCCGAGGTCTGATTTGCCGGGCTCAGGACAGTCTCGATCCAGGATTCTCGAGGGATCGGGCGCACACCTTTGCGGAGCTCGCGCAAATACCCCGTTTGGACCGTCGGACTTACCCTCCTTCCCACCCCTCTCTTACGCACTCCCAACAGATCCTCTTCAGACGCCTCCAGACCCGCTCTCTGTCATCCCCTCAGCTTTTATCCCACTATTGCGGCACATCCCCTGCATGCTCCCTATGCGGTGACACCCACGCCACACTCTCCCATATCCTTTTCGGCTGCCCTGCTGACCCTCCCCCGCGGGGACAGCACGCCATCTCGAGCTGGGAGGACTGGGTGGTCCTGCTTATGTCTGCAGACCCGACATCGCAGCTTGCTGCGGTGACTCGGGCTGCTGACGTCATGTCCCGGCATGACCTACTTGATGCAGTGCGGGACCGCGCAGTGGCCCAGGGACCCAGCTGGGTCTAAAACTCACTTGCTGAATAAAGTTTTTCTGTCTGTCTGTCCGAGGATGATGTCTTGGAGATGTGAATGGAAAGAGTGCGGAGAGGATGTGGGCATTCGAGGAGATATCGGTAGAGGGTAGGTGGGGTGGCGTGGAAAGTGTTGCAGTTGGGTGGGAAGAAGGTGGGATGAAAGAAATGAGCGAAATGAATGGGAAGGTGTGTGTCTGAAGTTGCCAGTACGTGCTTTGGATGTAAGTGTACGGGTTATTTTGAGGCGTGGTGAGTGTGTGACTCGGCAATGGCGGTAATGCTGGACAATGTTAGAGTAATTCAGAGGTTAAAAATTATTCCAGAGCCTTCTCAGGCTCACTGAGCCGAGAGACTATACCCGCCACTACACCACTCGACAATTACCACCAAACCTTAGGGCGTCGCCACCAGACGCGAACTCTCCCATCCCCTATACTATAGAGCCCGCCACCACCAAACGCTCACCAACCCCTCTTGCACCTTCTGCAACCCCTAACCGACACCCTCGCCCATACTCGATTCCGATGCGCGGCGGATCCTCTCTTGAGGGGTCTCGATCGCCTCACCAGCTGGAAGAACTGGGAGACCCTGCTACGCACTGGGTACCCGGACCTGCAGAAGACCGCCACGGACTGGGCTGCCGACGTCATGGGCCGTAGTAGCATGAACGCTTGAGTGTAGTGGGGCCGTGCGGAGGCCCAGAGGCCTGTGTGTCCCAAACCCCTCTGTCAAAATAAAAGTTTTCACCACCCCCACCATTCTCTCTTCCTTTCGAAGTGCGTTAGGTACCGCCGCACTTCGCGAGGCACCAAATCAGACCTTCACCGAGTTAGTGGTCACGCAGAGCTATAAGCCCCACCACAGCTAAGCTGTTCAACTTAACCTTGTGGACCATCTTGGTGTCGCACCGCAAAGCCGAACGCGGAAAGTGGAGAACGCTTATGCTTCGGCTTTAGGAGTGGAACGCGACGGCGTGTTGCAGCACTGCCAGGGAGTCCACGGAACGCCATAGCCCGTTCGACGCGAAGCCTTGCCCGTTAGACAAATCTCTCTGCTATGTACGGTTAAACCGTCGCGCCGAGCGACAAACCACATAGAAGCGCTGCCAGGCGCCTTGCCGAAACGCGCGGGACTCGAGTTGCGGTCGCAGTTCATCGGCACAATGTTCTCGACAAACCCGATGCCACGAACGCCAGCATAGCTTCCGCGCCGAACGAACGGGCAGCAAGCCGCCAGCTTAATAATAATAATAATAATAATTGGTTCTTGGGGAAAGGAAATGGCGCAGTATCTGTCTCATATATCGTTGGACACCTGAACCGCGCCGTAAGAGAAGGGATAAAGGAGGGAGTGAAAGAAGAAAAGGTGCCGTAGTGGAGGGCTGCGGAATAATTTCGACCACCTGGGGATCTTTAACGTGCACTGACATCGCACAGCACACGGGCGCCTTAGCGTTTTTCCTCCATAAAAACGCAGCCGCCGCGGTCGGGTTCGAACCCGGGAACTCCGGATCAGTAGTCGAGCGCCCTAACCACTGAGCCACCGCGGCGGGTCACCGCCAGCTTCGTGGTGAACACGCTTTGGATGCCCGCTGCGTTGTTCGTGGCTGTTCGCCGCGTGCCCGCACGGACCCACAGCGCCTGAACGAGAGAGATGTCAGACGCGTGACTTCATTTCCTTAAAATCAATTTTCATTCAATTTTCATTTCCTTACGGCGCCGTTCGGGTGTCCACAGAGATATGTGAGACAGGGCTCACTTCCTTTCCTTAAAACCAATTTTGATTTCATTTTCCTCCCCTTGCGGCGCGGTCCGGGTTGTCCACCGAAATATGTGACAGGCGTCCCTTCCTTTCGTTCGATCCCGACCACGGCGGCTGCATTTTTATGGAGGCAAAACGCTAAGGCGCCCGTGTGCTGTGCGATGTCAGTGCACGTTAAAGATCCCGAGTTCACAGAGTTTCATACTATTAACTAGAGAGAAAGCTGGCGGCGCTGCACCTGCACCTTCATGAGCGCGCAAATCATCATGGGCGACGAGCTACTTGGTGCGGGACAGTAGGTTTTTCTCAGGAACACAGAGTGGCGTTACTGAGATGTCCAAATCCGTATCCACGGGGTGCTCTGCGCGCAGACTTCGGCGTAAAAGTAGTGTGCAAAGGCCATAGTAGCAAAAACGCAACAGCACACGACGTCAATAAAAGGTTTTTGTTTTCCGAAATGCTTGGGAAAAACATTTCAAAATGTAAAAGCGATAGAATTTTTTCAAGAACATATTTATTTTTAAAAATGCGCCTGTTAAGCACGAAATATTGGTTTTCGTGGTCTCCAAGGCTTGGCCAATAGGGGAGCAAGCCATCGCTTATTTTGATCAAAATTTGCATTTACACGTTTTTCTGCTCGTTTGTTAAAATTTATAGACGGGATATTTAACGATAGAACATTCCTAATTATCAGGCAACGTTTGTTTTTCATTATTTTTTGGCCAAAAGTTGTAGTTCTGCAGTCGGTAGCTCTCCGCCCCATGATGCTTAGAGCGCCCATGGTGGTATAGGTGGTTTCGAGGAAGCTCCATGCAAACTTCCATAGGCGGGGCGCCAGCTTTCCCTCTAGTTAATAGTTAGAAACTCTATGCCCCAGGTAGTCGAAATTATTCCGGAGCCCTCCACTACGGCACCTCTTTCTTCATTTATCCAGTTTCTTCAGCGGTTCAGGTGTCCGCCGATATATGAGACAGATACTGCGCCATCTCCCTTCCCGAAAAAAAAACAATTATTGTTGTTATTATTATTAATATTCTTTTCCTTCCGCTGCTGTCGCGTGCTATCTGTTGGGGCCGTGGCGTAGATTCCGAGAAGGAGGAGGAAGAGAGATTTTTCGCCGACGGCCTACGCCGATGACATCTGCTTTTCTGCGAAACGACCTCCTTAACGCTGTCGCGTTAATAGTCATGGAGCCACCATGACGGGTCCACCAGATACTCGTGTGGTGTCCTATGTCAGCTCACATTAAAGACCGTCAGATGCTCACAATTATTCCGCAGTCCTCCACTACGACACCTCTTTCTTCATTCCTTCTTTGACTTCCTCATTTAACCCTTCACTACGTTGTGGTTCGGGTGTCCACCGAGATACGTGAAGCAGTTACGGTGCCATTTCGCTTCTTAACAATAATAATAAACGGTTGTTAGGGAAGAGAAATGGCGCAGTATATATCTCAAAATTCGGCGGCCACCTGAACAACGCCGTAAGGGAAGGGATAAAGAAGGGACTGGTGGTGGTGGTAAAAATTTTATTTTGATCAAAATTCATTGAAAGGTGCTCTTTCGTTGATCGAGTGGGGTCTCCATTACGCTTTTTTTCTTTCCTTGCTTCACTGCTGGTCGCGTGATGTGGCCAGGAGCCCTTGGCGCTCGGCGACTTCCAAAGCTCGGCTCACGGCCCGGAATTGGGTTCTCGGGTCGGAGCTCAGCACCGCAACCTCCCAATATTCGCGGTTCGAAAGCTGCAGGTCCATCGGTGGTGTGTCCCGTGAACATTCATGCAGTATATGAGCTAAGTCGGCCCTATCTTGACCACGTAGCTTACACTGGGGTGAGAATACTCCCGGACACATAATAAAGCTTTTATAAGGATTGGGGAATGTGTTTGTCTGGAATTGTCTCGAGGCCACTTGCTGAGGTTTGGTCAAAGACTTATGGGGGGTGGGTATTTAAGTCTAATATTACGATATTATTACGGTAGGAGTGGGTATTTAAGTCTAGTATTACGTTAGAAGGGACTGAGAGAATAAATTTAGGAAGAAAAAAGTGCTCTAGTGGAGGGCTCCGTTTAAAATCGACCACCTGGGGATCTTTTACATTCCCGTCGCGGTGGCTCAGTGGTTAGGGCGCTCGAATACTGATCCGTAGTTACCGGGTTCGAACAAGACCGCGGCGGCCGCGTTTCGATGAAGGAGAAACGCTAAGGCGCCCGCGTGCTGTACAATGTTAGTGCACGGTAAAGCATCCCCAGGTGCTCGAAATTATTTCGCAGCACTCCACTACGGCACCTCCTGTCTTCCATTCTTCTTTCACTCCCTCCTTTATCCCTTATCTTACGGCGCCGTTCACGTGTCTACCGAAATATGTGATACAATTACCGTGCCATTTCCTTTCCCGAAACCAATTTTCGCCGATGCTCGTCGCGATATGCTTGCGGCCTATAGGGCACAGGGCATACTACCAGACTCCATCAAGGCGCTATTGTGGCCGCAGGGCAGTGCGCGCACTCGTGAGCGAACTTTGGTGAGGCTCTGTGCATTCCTCGAACACACGGGCTTGACGTCGCGTCTGTTCTCCGTCAGGTAGTTACACGCAGTGACCGAACGCTCCGCGAGTTCTACCTTGAACGATTAATAACTGGACGCCCCACTCCAGTTGTAGCCAACACAGTGCTGTGCGCGTGTGTGATTTAATTCCTCTAAAATGAACTAATCACGCGCACAACCTGGACACATTTCTTATTGCGTAAATGGTTTGTACATATTACTTCTCCTATCCTCTCTTCCTGTCCCCTCACCTCTTTCATTTCATTTCTCCATTCTGCCTGCTATACTTTATTTCCGCTGCCCCAGCTCAGGTGCTTCAGTATCGATGGCAGATACCGGGGCTAGCAAAAATCTTTTCCTTCCTTTTTACTATTATTTTTAATAAAACCACTACCACCACCAATTTTTTCCCGTAGGGGAAAGACAAAGGATTGATTGAAAGAAGAAAGGAAGAAAGAGATGCCGTTGTGGAGGGCTCTGGAATAATTTCGACCACCTGGGGATCATTAATGTGCAATGACATCTCACAACACAAAGGCGCCTTTGCATTTCGCCGCCTTCTTCTGAAAAATTTAAAATTTGATTTTGATTACTGAAAACTAAAATTAAAATTGGTTTTTGGGGAAAGCAAATGCGCAGTATCTGTCTCCATAGAGTTTCTTACTCTTAATAGTAAGTATAATGGTAGTCTTAATAGTAGTCTTGATAGTAGTCTTAATAGTAGTCTTAGTAGTTAATAGTAAGAAACTGTCTGTCTCACATAACGGCGGACACCTGAACCAACACCCCCTGGAGGTGTTGCCTGAACCGCGCCGTAAGGGAAGGGATAAAGGAGGGAGTGAAAAAAAGAAAGGAAGAAAGAGGTACCATAGTGGAGGGCTCCGGAGTAATTAGGAAAACATGGCGATCTTTAACGTGCACAGACATCGCACAGCACACGGGAGGCTTTTGCGTTTCGCCTCCATCGAACCCGGGAAATGCGAATCAGTAGCCTAGCTTCTAACCAATGAGCCACCGCGGCGGGTTACCCGTCTTTGTCTGAAGAGCGGTTCGGGGGCCTACCGAGAAGTGGGAGTATTACTTCGGCCTTTATTGTACTCAAAACCAATTTTCATTTCTACTTTTCACCATAAAAACACTGTGCAGAAAGGGGTGAAGAAAGAAATAAAGGAAAGACGACAGAAGAAGGCATTGCAGTTTAGGGCTCCGGACCCATTTCGACGACCGGCGGCTCTGTACCTGGCACTGTCGCTGCACAGCATACAGACGTCTTTTGCGTTATCAAAACTCTCATGTCACGCAAGTTTTGGGGCCATGTGAACTTCGCAATTTGTTTTGCGAAAAGTTGCAGGCACTGCAGCGAGCCGGCGTTAACTTCGTTGCTACCCTTGCTAGCCCTTAGCTAACCCGCGTGGATGCATCCTCTAGCGTACTCCTTCGCTGTGGCGCGTCTTCGCACGGCGCCGCCAGAAGGCGTCACGTACCGCAAAGGGTGTGCGGAAATGCCGCCTCAGTGAGGCATCGTACTGTCTGCCCACCGGCGCACTGGCTTCGCATCAGGATCAGCTGTCACCTCCCCGTCTTCAGGTTACTTCGTTCGCGGAGAACGCCAGCGTTATGCCTCTTGCCGGCTTCGTGTATCTTTTGACGTTAGTCTTGTATGACTGTTCCCTGGCAGCTGCGGGAAACAAGTGCGAGCTAAAGGTATGTCAACGGGCATACTGCACTCCTATTTCCGCTGTAAGAACTTTCGGTGCGACTAGGCACATTGGACGATCACTATGAGTACCGAAATTTTACGCTGAAAATCACTGCAACGAAAACATTGGAAGGCAGGCTGCTTTAGGGCACAGAAGATACGGAATTTGGGACGAACAACACAAACAAGACGTCTGTGCTTGTGGCACCTTCGAAATACTGATCTCCTTGTGCCCTCATGCAGCGCAGTTCTTTGATAGTCACCAGCGCCAACTCCGCCATGTTCTTCCATCGTTACCTTGACAAGTGCACTTCAATAAATAACAGGACAGGCTTAGACAAAAATTATCGCCCACCTTTGAGGGTGAGCGGCTTTTGTTGCCACAAGCTCGCCTGCCCTGCGCTTACACCGCGAACATGTACCGATAGGTTGAACGGTGGTTTGACTGGGGCTGCAACGCTTGTGTGTGTGAAAAACTGACCTGCTGTTTTTACACGATTTTATGAATTAGGGGCGTTCCCCATTTTCAAACTGCGAAGCTCCCCTATAACCCGTGCTTTAAAATCAGGAGCTCTGATTCGGGCGAAATTCGCAGGTTAGCACAATGTCGCGCAACTTTTGCCTTTCTGACGTACTCACGGAAATGGAGAGACTAAATAGTACGGCGCAACCAAAATCTGGCTATGAAGCTCATAGGCGGCGCCAGCATCTGTTAACGCGGGCAAAGTGGTCACAGAAATTAGCTCGGTTTCGAAAAGGACTTTAAGAGGATTTTGTGATCGTATGTGGCTCTCAAGTGTGTGTGCGTGTGCGTGCGTGAGTGCGCGCGTACGTGTGTATGCGTGTGCGTGCGTGCGTGCATGTGCGTGTGTGCGTGTGCGCCCGTGTGTGTGTGTGTGTGTGTGTGCGTGCGTGTGTGTGTGTGTGTGTGTGTGTGTGTGTGTGTGTGTGTGTGTGTGCGCGTGCGTGCGTGCGTGTGTGCGCGTGTGTGTGTGTGTGCGTTTGTGCGTGTGTGTGTGTGTGTGTGTGTGTGTGTGTGTGTGTGTGTGTGTGTGCGCGTGTGTGTGTGTGTGTGTGTGCGCGTGTGTGTGTGTGCGTGTGTGTGTGTGTGTGTGTGCGTGTGTGTGTGTGTGTGTGTGTGCGCGCGCGCGCGCGTGTGTGTGTGTGTGTGTGTGTGTGCGCGCGCGTGTGTGTGTGTGTGTGTGTGTGTGTGTGTGTGTGTGTGTGTGTGTGTGTGTGTGTGTGTGTGTGTGTGTGTGTGTGTGTGTGTGTGTGTGTGTGTGTGTGTGTGTGTGTGTGTGTGTGTGTGTGTGTGTGTGTGAGAGAGAGAGAGAGAGAGAGAGAGAGAGAGATCGGCTTGACGCTTCCGGCAAAACGGTGAATTGCGCCAGTTTGTACAGTAAGCCGAAGCTGTGGTGGGGGAATGGTTTTACCACACCCCGTCCCCAGTCGGCAGAGCTGGTTGGGGGAGCCGAAGGCGCACTGTCCTGCTCAGTGTATGCGAACAAACTTCCGACCTCAGAATGTGGGACATGACACAGGTCGCTGCCCACTTCATCTACAGGGCTCTGCAGTGGGCGTCGGAAATCTGCTGATTTAACCCTGTAATGGCCAGACATTGAAAATATCTAAGAAACGTTATGAATTTCATCACTTATAAGTGGACCTTTCGTTGCAAGTATACAGTTTAGAAAAAAAGCTGATTTATAAAGAAAGAGATCGTTACTGCTTAATTCACTTTAGCTAATTTTAGTGATTCCAGAATGTCTTTGTATTATAAAAGTCGTCGCAGATACGGAGGCACACACAGTGAATCAAGAGCAAAATTCTAGACTGCTCTTTCACCTATGCCAGTGCAGCATTACTACCACAGGAATTTTAGCATGTTTCCCGCTACGGTTTGCTTTTGAATCTTTCAGCAGGGTAGCTGACACTTTGACTTTGTTTTGATAATATGTCGGAAAAAGGTGTTCCTTCAAGAACATTAGCATAAATTAAAAATATTCCCATTTTTACGCTCTGCATCAAAGGCGATACGAGGGGCTTTAATGAGTTAAACACGAAAGGAGAGGTGACCCATAATAATAATAATTGGTTTTCGGAGGGAAAGGAAATGGCGCAGTATGTCTCATATATCGTTGGACACCTGAACCGCGCCGTAAGGGAAGGGATAAAGGAGGGAGTGAAAGAAGAGAGGAAGAGATAGGTGCCGTAGTGGAGGGCTCCGGAATAATTTTGACCACCTGGGGATCTTTAACGTGCACTGACATCGTACAGCACAAGGGCGCCTTAGCGTTTTTCCTCCATAAAAACGCAGCCGCCGCGGTCGGGTTCGAACCCGGGAACTCCGGATCAGTAGTCGAGCGCCCTAACCACTGAGCCACCGCGGCGGGTTGACCCATTATCACCAACTCCGAATCTGGGTTAAGATCACCGCTGGCCACCAGGCGCCTCCACTTTGTTATTGTTGCACTCTAAACAAGAATTATCCGTACGGGAGCAAAAAGTAAGTAAATAGCCCTCTAGCGCCCTTCCTTTTATGGGCAGGGTATGCTGGACAAGCCCTGTCGTAGCTTTCCATCATTAAAAATGAGGAATACTTACGGTTTGCAACGGAAATCAGTGCCCCCTACAAAACATGCAAATTTATAGCCGTTACAAAGAATTTAACCAAGGTTTCAATCTCCTCTATTCGCTAAGCTCACGATATCCGGTACTATGTTTAAAAGCCTCCTTCCATCGCTAACTGCATCTAATTACACTGTTTTGCAGTACAGAGCGCAAAACAGAACTCTAGAGCTACCTAACTGTGTGTTCCGCAGTTTACAAAGCCGCTGCGACCAAGGAAGCAAAAAATGATAAAACCCTGTGAGTTTAACTGCACATGATTACATCCAGAACGTTTTTAACCAGTCTTTATCGCTAGACATCTCACGTTGAGCCCGAAACAAGCCCAAAACATGTTCTAGACAAGCGTTTAGTCTTGTGCGGATATGTCTCCGTTGGAAATAATAAGCATTCCGTATATTCAGTGATCAAAATTTACTCCGAAATTTGGGTAGAATCTGCTGAAAAGGAATGTCGCTAGAGGACAACTTCGCAATCATCATCATCAGCCTAACTACGCCCTCTGTAGGGTGTAGTCAGGACAACTTACTTCCTTTTTGACTTCCATATACGCTAATTTATGTTTGGAGTGTTCTGGTGCTACGGACACAAGTGGCATCGACTTTCTCGCGATTAGAACTCGCATGCCACTTCTCTCGCAGGGCTGCCCCAAGCTGAAGTCTGGATACATCAACGTGCACGCCATCTGCCACAGCCACAACGACGCCGGGTGGCTGGACTCGGTGGATGCCATATACACGACCAGTACGCCGTGCAGCGCTCCTTGGCGCCCCGTCGTTTCTTCGTAAAACGCGGCATGCTATCTACACTTTAAGCAGAAAGGAGTAAAAAAGGGAGTAAGCTGTCGTCTAGGGCTAGGGGACAGATTACTCCGTTTTTTACTCACATATCGGAGAATTCGTGTTAATGAAGTGTGGCCATCAACCAGAAGGGTATTCGAGTGCTGCAATAGAGGCGTCACTGAAAGAAACCCCGGGCCATCTGAAAAAAAAAAGGGATTTCTCGCCCAACTCACGAATTAATGCACAGCATTGATCAAAAGTATTCAGGCCAGGCGTTTGCTTTTAACCCGTCGATACCGTTTTTCGACACTTCTAAAGAGCAAAAGATCCTTAGGAGTGAGAGTGAGGATTCTCCTTACCTAATAGAGATCGAGAACTTCAACGGTGCGATGTATAGCTGAAAACGGAACTTTGCGTCCGATATATCACTCCGTGAAGGCGCTTTTTGCACCGCTGGTGGTGATAACTACACAACGCATGTCTCCTCTCCTCGTAAGCTACTGTTCATCATAACGTTAAGCCTAAACCACCGCTCCCCGTGTGTGGTGCAACCTCGCGAAAACAAACAGGCACTCGAAGGGATTACACATGTAATGTTTTATTAAAAATTGGAGCCCTTCAATGTCTTTGTTCTTTTATTACATGCAATATGGTGTCAATTATGTGTGTCCCACTGCGAAGCGATGAGGAGGAGGCGTTGTGTCGTGGCATTCAGGTATTTTTCTCTGTGTGTTCCACCCCAGCTCTGATCCTCTAAGCACAGTTTTGGAGCCAAGGTTGATGACACTAGCGCACCTGTTTCACAATTGCATGACACGGGCTAACCGATGACCTTCGTGGTTTCCGTATGCAGCTGTGCGAGAAATCTACGCCACGGTCGTGGAGGCGCTGCAGCTGGGCTCGGACAGGCGTTACGTGTCGGCTGAGAACGTCTTCTTCTCACGATGGTGGAGCGAGCAGTCAGCTGCCGTCCGAAGAAGGGTCCACGAACTTGTGCGGTCGGGTAGGGATTCTGCTCCGCGGGATTGGAGTGCACGTCCCCAGAGGTCATCCACATGAACAGCGCGCTGGTAGCATTACGAGTGCCGAACAGTGCTTCTGTGTGCCAACTCGACTTCTGCTACCCGCCGCGGTGGATCAGTAGTTAGCGTGCTCGGCTACTGATCCGGAGTGCCCGGGTTCGAACTCGAACGCGGCGGCCGCGTTTCGATGGAGGCGACTGTGAGACAGATACTGTGCCATTTCCATCCCCCCCCCCCAAAAAAAAAACAACAACAACCAAACCAGCCAACCAAGCACTAAGGCGCCCGTGTGCTGTGCGATGTCAGTGCACGTTAAAGATCCCCAGGTGGTCGATATTATTCTGGAAGCCTCCCCTACGGCATCTCTTCCTTCCCTTCTCTCATTTCTAATTTATCCCTTCCCTTACGGCGCGATTCAGATGTCCGCCGAGATGTAAAACAGATACTGCGCCATTTCCTTTCCCCAACAACTGATTTACTACGAGAAAAATGAGTATCCTGACAGAAAAAGCCATTAGCTCACTTGTAACATTTCATGCTGCTCGAAACATCAATTAAAATATCTTAGTAGCTCGAAACAAACTTTCTTCTTTTTGAAAAAGTGTGTTACGATTGCATAGAGACCTTACCCCAGCGTTGCCTGCGTGGGTTCAGCAACACCAGGTCGGGTAGCGTGGCCGCATGTGAGCTTAAAGAAAAGCAGTTTTAGCACTAATGTCGCCTTAAGCGGAAAGCCAGTTCACTGTTATAGTGCATTGTTCAACATTACACGTGCGCGAAGAGCCTAAGAGGGCTCAAACAAGTCCTGGACACCTCCCCCCCCCCCCCCCCCCCCCCCCTTCGAGCATTCAACGGGTAGGTTGCGCCATGGTAAGCATCACATATTCCTGCACAGAGCGTCACACTCACAAATTAAAGTCGCAAGTTAGGTGTCCTTTTCTTTGTGGGTGTTCTGTGACGTCCTCGGGGCGTAATATTGCAGTTGACAAGGGAAAAAGCAAGGGCAGAGAAGTTTCTGCAAATTCGATGCGATGTTTTCATGGTACGGAGTTTCAGGAATGCACTATGACAACAAAGCTCACATAAAAAGTTAAGCATTCACGGTCTAAAAACCGTGGAAATCTGTATAAAGCGATTTTCAGTGCTCTATAGCACCCTGATTTTTAAGCAAGAAATACAAGAATGTTAATTGCAAGTTGTAATATGGTGTGGTATGTTATGTGGGGTTTAACATCTCGAAGAGTCGTGGGCTATGAAGGACTCCGTAGTTGTGGGCTCCTGGTTAATTTATACCAAATGGCGTTCATTAGCGTGCTGTGGCAACGCACATCACACAGGTGCTTTTGCATTTCGCCTCCGTCGAAATGTGGCCACCACGGCCGGGATTCTTTCCCGCCACATTGGGACCAGCAAACGAACGCCTAAGCCACTGCACCACCGTGGCGGGTTTTTCGCGGTAAGAATGGCCAATACGACAGTACTTTGTAATCATGTTATGTGAGACGATCGATATTGACAGATTAACCTGCCATTCGTTATTTCGTCGTTAATAGCGGCAGTCTATCAAACCGCAAGTCATAAAGGCTACCATAGCAGTTTTCAAGATTACGAACGGGGTATGCGTGGCCACGGTCGCTCTAGTGTCAGTGTATTAAATGTTTGGCAGCCGGCTCACGGAGTAGAGGGGGCAGGGAAAGAGGTGTGTGCTTGTTTGTAATCCGCGCCCCCTCTCAAGACAGGGATGGCAGTAATGGCTGCTTAGTTGCCATGGCTGACGGCTTTGGTCGCGGCCATGGAGAAAGGAAAACTAAGCGGAGACCGTGACGTCACACTTCGCATGCTGTTCCGCGCGCAGTATATGTGGTCGCGCTGTCTGCATGGAGCAGCTCTCTCCTATCCTGCGCCTCTCCGCCGGCCACGACTCTCCCACTTAGACGCCGTTGCTGTTACCCCATAAGTAGGCTTAGAAAGGACGCGTGACTTTCGCCACGCTTTTTGCAATGCATCTGGAATGCATGGGGCTTCTCCTCACATTTCCTTCCTGCGTGGTCGCGGTCTTGGTGAAGTGGGGCGATTCTCCTGCATGCTGAATTCAGGGCAAAACAGATCATAACATCTGACGAGAAGAAAAAAAGGCGCAAGCCTTCACGTTTAATTCGTCCGTTTTTTTAATTCACGTTTAATCATTGCGCTACTGCAGTGCGTTAATAAAGCAAATCCTTTAGGGACGACATCGCTCGGGAAGTGCCCCGGCCGCAGTATTCAATGTGTTTCTCGTGTTGAACAAAAGTGGAAGTCAAGGCCCCTTCACGCAGTACGCGACTTGCAGGACACCTTCAGTTCGTCGGCGGCGGCTGGGTCCAGAACGACGAGGCCGTCACTCACTACACGGCCATCATCGACCAGATGACACTGGGCCTGCGCTTCCTTAACGAGACGTTCGGGCCCGACTGCGGAGTTCCCAGCGTCGCCTGGCAGGCGGACCCCTTCGGACACTCTCTCAGCCAGGCGGCCCTTTTCGCCAGGGTAAGACAAAGTAGCCATATTATCAGGAAATGGTAAGATAAACCTGGCTGGACATTCAGTAGCACATGAAGTGCTAATGGAGGGCGCTCTAGTCAAGCTGTATAAACAGCAATTTCACAGGCAGAGCAGAGCGATGAGTATAAAAATTACCATGCCGAAAACCAAAGTAATGTTCAACAGTCTAGCAAGGCAACAGCAGTTCACAATTGGCAGCGAAGGGCTGTAAGTGGTAAACAAATACGTCCACTTAGGGCAGCTAGGGACAGCTGATCCGGATATGAGCCGGAAATGACTAGAAAGATAAGCATGGGGGTGGAGTGCATATGACGGGTTCTCTCAAATCATGAATGGCAGTTTACCAATATCCCTCAAGAGAAAAGTGTACAACAGCCGTATCTTACCGGTACTCACCTGCGAGGCAGAAACGTGGAGGCTAACGAAAAGGGTTCAGCTTAAGTTAAGGGCAACGCAGCGAGCCGTGGCAAGAAAAATGATAGGTGTAACGTTAAGAGACTAGCAGCGGGCAAAATGGGTGAGGAAACAAACGCGGGTTAATGACATCCTAGTCGAAATCAAGAGGAAGAAATGGGCTTGGGCGGGGCATGTAATGGGAAGGCAAGATAACCACTGATCCTTAAGAGTAACGGAGTGGATTCCGAGAGAAAGAAGCGTAGCAGGGGACGGCGGAAGGTTAGGTTGGCTGATGAGATTAAGAAGTTTGCAGGTAAAGGGTGGATGCAGCTGGCAAAAGACAAGGTTAACTGGAGAGAGATGAGAAAGGCATTTGCCCTGCAGTGGGTGTAATCAGGCTGATGATGATGATGATGATGATTCCCGATGTCAGCAAAAATTAAGTATATGTAAAGGTCATTGTGCATGTAATTCTCTGTAGGACGAGAACTTGAACGCTGACAACAACGTTTTATAGTACACGCAAGGAAGCACCGCAGTCGCTGAAAAAAAATATGACGAGAGTAACATTACGAGATATGAAGTTAGGACCATTAATGGGACAAATCTCTGGTAACTATATACATTTTGAAATTCAGGTGTGACGTATTAGAGGGCAAGCATCTGGTAATTGTACCTTTTTCAAAATTCAGGTGTGAGGTATTCGAAGACAAGCATCTGATAATCATACCTTTTCAGAAATTCGGATGTGAAGTATTAGAGGCCAAGAATCTGGTAACAATATCAGTGTTGAAATTCATGTGTGAAGTATTAGGGGACAAACATCTGGTAATAACACCGTGTTAGAAATTCAGGTGCAAAGTATTAGAGGACAAGCATCTGGTAATTATACCTTTTCCAAAATTCAGGTGTGAGGTTTCCGAGGACAAGCATCTGATAATTATACTCGTTTTGATATTCAGGTGCGAAGTATTAGAAGACAAGCATCTGGTAGCTATACCTTTTCCAAAATTCAGGTGTGAAGTATTAGAGGACAGGGTTACCTGGAGAGGCCTTTGCTCTGGAGTGGGCGTAATCAGGATGATGATGATGATCATGGTGATGATGAAGTATTAGAGGACAAGTATCTGGTAGTTATACCTCTTTCGAAATTCACGTGTGAGGTATTCGAGGACAAACATCTGGTAATAATATCCGTTTTGAAATTCAGGTGTAAGGCGTTAAGAACAGGCGTCTGGTAATTATTCCTTTTTCAAAACTGAGGTGTGACGCATTCCAGGACAAGCATCTGGTGATTATACCTTTTTCGAAATTCTGGTGTTAAGTATTAGGGAACAAGCATCTGGTAATTATACCTTTCCCGAAATTCTGGTGTAAGGTATCCGAGGACAAGCATATGGTAATTATGTTTGTTTTCAAATTCAGCTGCAAAGTTCGAACGGCTTGTGCCTGCGAGCAGCTAAACGGCCGTCAGATTGAGCGACATCCCCTACTTCCATGCCTGCATATTGCAGCGGCTTGTAATGATTGCTTAAGACAATGCCGTTGCATCGGCATACCTAATATCTAAGGCAGCCCTAATCGCAGAGTGATGTATGTTAAATGCTCGTTCACTTAGAATAAATCTATTTCAGCGGATATCCATGCTCTCTCTGCCGAATACATATTGTTAATATTTTCCTACAACCTCATCCCAAGCCACCTGCTGCTTTTTTCTGCTTCATAACGTCGCAACTGGTTCTAAAATTATACGAGAAGATTTGCGAACACCTTACTAACCAAGTTGATTCTAAAAAAAGTGTTCGCATTGACAAAGATATGTATGCCACTAGGTATTTAGATTGCTATATGCTAACAACCTCTAAGCGCTGGAAAACGCACAGCATCGCTTGCAAACAAATGAGAACAGCGAAGAAGTTCCAACGCCTTCGTGCACGTTGGTCAAGCAGCTGGGTTTCGAGAGCACATGTGCAGGATTCCCAGTGGTCATTAGAGGCACGCTATGCCGACAGTTACTTAATCGCAATAACTAGTCTGCGTTCCTTCAATCACTTTATTAATGGAACTCGGCTCAGGGTTGCCCCATTTCTGGCATCACGAAACCAGCCTCTTGTAAACGAAAATCATGTCTATAAAAACTTTAGAGTCTATCAATTCGCGTTGCACCTCTGCCTCTCCTGTGCAGATGGGCTTCAGTGGTATGATGGTGGGCCGCGTTTCCATGGACACGCTGAAGGATTGGAAGGCATCGCATCACATGGGCTTCGTCTGGAACACAAGACAGCAGCAAGAAGGTACGCCCGACGTGCCAACTTACGGCCGCTACAAAATTGCCATGTAGAGTATGTGAGTGAAAACTTTTATTGATACAGTCAAGAGATTCGCGGATTCGAAAGCTCCGTCGTCTTCGTTCTTGGCGCTGGCGATCGGAGTCTTCTCTTCAGCTTGGGTGGGCCCCTATTCCAGGGCTCCACTGAGCCGTGCTGCATCGCCCGCGTGCCTCACTAAAGCCCGTTGGGCCGTGAGCTCGCTGCTGGTGGGACGGCTCTCCCATTACTCCGCACTCGGGTGTTCGTGTTTGTGGAATGCTTTGTTGCGTTCACACTCCCAAGTAATGTGATAAAGTGTGGGTGTGGCTCCGCACCATGGGCAGGTGGCCTGTATTGTGATGGGAACATTATGTTCAGTAGGTGTAGGTTGGAGAAGGTGTTTGTCTGTAGTCTACGCCAGATGGTGGCCTCCTCCTTTGTCAGAGCTTTGTGTGGTGGTGGATATTTGATTCTGATCCCCCATGTGTAAGTTTAAAAGTTCTGCGTATCCCCCCTCGCAGGCTTGCAGATGGAACTCCGGGGCGTTAGACTGTCCCGCTCGGATTGCTTCGCCTCGAGCTAGGCTGTCTGCCCTTTCGTTTCCCTCTACCCCCGCGTGGCCTGGGATCCAAATCAGATTGTGCCTGGGTTTGTTTAACTCGGTAGGGGCTACCCCGCTGAGTATCCTGAGGGCCGTTTTGCTAATTCTGCCCTTCGTGTAGTTTTTGCACGTTTCTTTAGAATCTGTTAGAATATTTAGGGGGCGGCCGGTCCTATAGCCTTCTGCTGCCGCCAGCGCGACGGCAATTTCCTCGGCCTCCGCTGCGCCAGCGACTTTCGCCGTGGCGCTCGTCACTAGGTGTCCTTCGTTGTCAACAACCACCATTGCGGCTGCATGTTCTGCTCCGCATGGATAGACGGCAGCGTCTGTGTAGACAGTGTTGTCTTTTAGGGCTAGCGTTCGTTCGACGTATTCTGCCCTAGCCTTGCGTTTGTTTGCGTGGAGATTAGGGTCCATGTTCTTTGGCATAGGCCCTATGTTAAAGGATTTTCTGAGGTGGTCCGGAACCTCCGCGTATCTATCGACTAGTCCGCGCGTGTCCCGACCCAGCCTTTTCAGGAGCGCGCGTCCTGCGGGGGTGCCTCCGAGTTTGATGGTCTGTGCACCCAGCAGCGCTTCCGCGAGTTCGCTGAAGGTGTTGCTGACGCCCAACTGCAGGAGTTTCTCGTTGGACGTGTTTCTGGGTAGGTGGAGGGCTGTCTTGTAAGCCTTTCTGAGGATGGTGTCGGCTTGCTCTATTTCCCTCTTGGTGGTTGCGTGGTACGGCAGGGAGTACGTGACTCGGCTGACGATGAGGCTGTTGACGAGTTTGAGGGTGTCTCCTCTCTCATTCCGTGTCTTTTCTGGGAGACTCGGTTGATCATGCGGCCCACCTGTTCCGCTGCCTTTCTTAGCAGGCTGATGGTGTGGCTGCACTTGCGGCTGCTTTGCAGCCACATTCCCAAAATTCTAATCATGTTCTTCTCGGGGATGTGTTGTCCCTCGAGGGTGACTTCTAGTGTTGCCTGGGTGGGATGTTTGCCAATTCTGAGGAGTTCCGATTTTTCCGTCGAGCATCGTAAGCCCCGTTCTTTGGTGTAGTTTTCCACGCAGGTGGCAGCCTCTTGCAGCCTCTCTTGCTTTTCACCGAGTGATCCCTGAGTGGTCAAGATTGTGACGTCGTCGGCGTACATCACATGCTGGATACCTTGGATCTTCTTTAGTCTGTTTGCTAAGCCGAACATTGCCACGTTCAAGAGGACGGGCGATATGACGGATCCTTGGGGTGTGCCTTTGCAGGGGGCGCGAAAGACGTCGCTTCTCAGCTCGCCCAGGCCCACTGTTGCTGTTTTGTTGCTTAGGAAGTCTCTGATGTAGTCGTGGGTTCTCTTCCCGCAGTTGATATTGTTTATGCCCTCCATGATGGCCGCGTGGCTCACGTTGTCAAATGCCCCTTTTATGTCGAGGGCCATGACCACGTTTTCGCCCGCTTTTGTCATCGTCTCGAGCACTTCCTCCTTGAGTTGGAGTAGCACGTCTTGTGTACAGAGGTTGGCCCTGAATCCAAACATACTGTCCGGGTACAGTTGCTCTTTCTCCATATAAGATTGAATTCGTCTGGTGATTACTTTCTCGTAGAGTTTTCCCAGGCACGACGTGAGGGATATTGGCCTGAGGTTCTCTATTTGTAGCTTCTTGCCTGGCTTCGGAATCATTACGACGACGGCATGTTTCCATTCCGCCGGAACTCTTCCTTCTTGCCAGAGAGTGTTGAGGTATTTGGTTAGTTCTTCGATTGCATCGTCGCTGAGATTTCGGATCAGGGAGTTCCGGATCATGTCCGCTCCTGCTGCCGTGTTTTTCGTTGCCGATCTGATCGCTTCTACTACTTCTTCCCTCGTGATGGGTCTGTCCATAGTGCGGTTATCTTCCCCGTGGTATTCTTCTTTGTAGTTTTCGACCTGATCTCTGCCGTAGCATTTGATCTTGACTTCTTCTAATAGTTGTTCGTCCGTCCCTTGGTACTGGTGGGCTAGCCGCTGTATAGCCTTGCTGCCTTCTGACTTGTTTTTGCTCGGATCCAGGAGAGCTTTGAGGATCTGCCACGTCCTAGCTGTGCTGAGGGTGCCACTCAGCGAATTGCTGAATTGGTGCCATCCCTGTCTGGCCAGCTGGTTCGCGTACTCCTCCGTCTGCCTGGTGATATCCGCAATTTTCTTTTTGAGTTTTCTGTTGAGTTTCTGTCTCTTCCACCGCTTGGTGAGTCCGCGTCTTGCCTCCCATAGCTTGAGTAGCCGCTTGTCCACTTCAGGTGTTTGCTCTGTTCTGTCGACTTTTTTAGTGTAAAGGTCCTGGATTTGCCTTAGTTGTTGGCTCCTAATGAATGCCCAACCTGGGTTGTGATAGCACATCGAGTCCGTCTAAACGTTGTCAAAATATTTCAGGCTCAGTGATGTCAATTCTGGTCATCACTTCTGGTTTGGTTGCATCACGTCATACGTGATGTCACTCCTGCTCAGTCAAGACGAGTCATAACTTGACATCTTTGTCATGACCACGCATCCCGTGTCACTGATTACATTATCAAATGACTTATGGAGTCATAAGGTTTGACACGAGACGGCGACACTACCAAATTGCCCGCATAAAATCATATATATACACTATGCTTTCCACGCGCAGTACGTGCGCCAAATGACGCAACATATGCAGGTCGACAGAACCGCAGCGGAGACAATGACGAGCTGTTCACGTGGGTTCCCTGGAGTTCCTACTCGACTCCGCATGAGCTGTGCTACGAGTCGTGCCTCAAGGACGAGACGGTGAACAGACTTTTCCCCACGCAGTACTTTTGGCTTTGCTTTTTCCATCAAACGGCGTGCCAATCAATGTTGCTTTTGGAGCTCTGCTCCAGGCTAGGCTCCGACTGCAATGTGGGCCCGTTTTCGAGGACATTACGTGTCTAATAAATAAGACTTAACCGTTTCCGATACCAAGGTATTCCTGTGCCAGACGCGTCGTGCTTTTCAAACTATACATACAGCTTGGCAGCTACCGCTTTGCGCAGCAATAAATCCCAGAACACGGTGCCCTAGTATATCGGAAAAAAAACAACACCGGAGCCCCCTACGAGTACCGTTCTACGTGCTTTGTTGCCCATAGTGTAGCTTTCGTAGGTTCATGTTCTTTCACCAATAACTGCCTACCGCTTCGTGTCGCTTTGCATTGCAGACCGTACCGTTGACTACTCCCACCTTCGTGCTCGGTCACGCACGTGATCTGGTAAGCGCTGGGATCTGCACTTTGCTTCTCAAAACACATGTCAACAGCTTCTGTTCTCTTAATCTTCCTCACGTTCAAGTAATATTTGAGATAATCTCCGAATAATGCATAGTGGCAGTGTTTGCGTTGCTGGTGGTGGTTAAAACTTTAATAGACAAAGGGGAGTTTAGGACACGCAGGTCCTTGGGCCCCGCATGTTCATGTCCCGAAGGTTCATGACGCTGGCAGCCCGGCCTGTAGCGATGGCTTGCTTGGCCGGGTCCTCGGAGCGCAGTAGGGTCTCCCAAGCCTCCCAAGTGGTATAGTAAGGTGCTTCAGGCCCCGCGGGGGAGGATCCGCCGGGCAGAGGAAAAGGATACGGTCGAGAGTAGCTTTGGGGTGGTGGCAGAGGGTACAGGAGGGATATTTGTGGACTTGGTGACAGCGCGAGCGTATATAAGGGGAGGGTAAGGTACGCGTTTGGAGCCGCCTCCAAAGTGTCTGGTGATAATTGTCGAGAGAGGGATGCGATGGGGAGTAGAGCCGACGCTCGGCTTTGCAGGCCTGCGTCAGTTCACTGAATGAATGCATGCGCTCCCGTGAGAACCCTAGATCGGAGGCCGCTCGGGCTAAAGCGTTGACAGCCTCGTTTTCGGGATTCCCGCAGTGGGCAGGCACCCATATGAGCTCCATGTGGCGGGGCGGGTGTGCGGCGAGGGAGTTCAGAATGCGAAATGCAGGGACGTCAACTCTCCTGCGAGCAAAATTCAGTATGGCAGTTTTAGAGCCTGATAGTATGCACCGGGCTTCCGTGCGCATGATGGCTATGGCAATGGCGGCCTCTGGCACTTCGTTTGTTCAAGGCACATATACCATCCGAGATTAAACGGTTTTGCAAGGCGCCCCATCGTAGCGCTGACATAAGCAGTGCTAAGATCGTGTACCACTGGTAAGCGTCCGCGGTGTTTGTTTTTTTTTTGCACACAATATACTCCGAATGAATGAATGAATAAATCTCTTAAAAGAACAAGAATAGTGAGCTGTGTTTAGATTCCGGCGTACACGTTTCCGAAATCAGGCTTTGTCGTTCGCAAAGGAGATTCCGTTGTTTGTAATCCTTAATATAATTGAGCCCCTGTAGGACCAGGTGGAGGGTGCACCTTACGCTCTTGTCAGCTCTGTTTAGGAGAGTCTTCTTTAGGTCGGGAGATAGTCGTGCGAGGCTAAAAGAAATGAGCCCCAAATTAGGCGAAATGCTACACGCTTGTGTACTGCGCTAATTCAGTGCTCGTTAGGGACCCCACTTGGTCGAATTTATCCGGAGCCCTCAATACGGCGTCCTTCACAGCCTGAGTCGTTTTGGAATGTTAAACTCCGTGAACCATAAACACCTAGAGATCCTAACTGAATTTTCCATGTGCCATTAGCGTTATGATCCATAGCGGAGCAACAAAACAGGGGACAAACACAAGCGCTAACTTCCACTACAGCTTTATTTGGTGCACACAGAATTTATACAAGAAGTAACGAATGATACCAGTCAGATTAGACAAGATACTTTGTGAACAAAGCTTAAAAATCACATGCAATACATTTCATCGGTTGGCATACTGCTCCGAGGCTAAAAATGCCATATCTTTCTTTGTCAGCGAAAATGACGCAGCTTTCAGGTCCAGCTCTTTCGATTGCGGCAGCCTCGAAAGCCTCGAAAGGACCTGAAAGCTGCGTCAGCAGTCCGTCATTGTCGCTGACAAAGAAAGATATGGCATTTTTGGACTCGGAGCAGTATGCCAACCGATGAAATGTATTGCATGTGATTTTTAAGCTTTGTTCACAAAGTATCTTGTCTAATCTGACTGGTATCATTCGTTACTTCTTGTATAAATTCTGTGTGCACCAAATAAAGCTGTAGTGGAAGTTAGCGCTTGTGTTTGTCCCCTGTTTTGTTGCTGCGCTATGGATCATAACGCATACCCACAAGCCCGAACCATCACCTTGTTAAGTTATACCATTAGCGACTGGAACATGTTACCCGAAGTTTTTTTTTTTTGCGCAACAAAGGGAATTTGTTTTAAAAGTTTTGTGTCGCACACTATAATGCCCCAATGGCGCTGAGTGTGATGTCCGATTTCTGTCCAAGTTTTAAAGCGAATGCCCACTGAGTGAGTGAGTAAGTGACATCTCTGTAACAGCTATTCGCTGTAAAAAACTGCATGACACTGCAATTCAGTACACCCATGACCCATATCTTGTGAAGACATCAGCGTGAAATCTAGACGAGGGACACAAGAAGACAGGGAAGACAATAACCAGCGTTAGTGTAGTTTTTGAGCTGACTTCTTGACAACATGCGCACCTACTAGGCCCTCAGCATGCTCTCCTGACCTTCATGATATATGGTGATAAATGCCGAGTTCAGAAAAGCTGAAATCTTTTTCGCATCATGGTAATTTTTTAGAACCTGCACCGTTGCATATCCAATATGAGCCACGAATTACCAGCGGCGGTGGATTGATGCCTATGGCATTCGCTGTTGAGCCAGAGGACGCGGGTTAGAATACCGGCCGTGGCGACCACACTTCTATGGTGGCGAAATACTAAAAACGTCCGTGTTCTGTGCTATCTCAGTGCACGCTGAAGAAGTAGAGGTGGCCGAAATTAATGTGGAGTCCTCCACTATGGCGGTACTCATAGCCCATGTTCAGCCCCGAAACACTAAAGCCAACGCACTGTATCATAAGCCATGAATCTTAACCACGACTACTGGACGCGAACAACGGACTTTGCCCTGCCATGTACATTTCTGTGTCATCTGACCTCCATATAATGCGCAGCGGTGAACGTGCAGGAGGAAGCTTACGGTGGCAAAGTGGTTCCTCTGATGCTTGGCGACGACCTGGCCTGGGTCAAGGCGATTGACCAGTATGGAGACGTGGATGACTTGCTCCACAAGGCGAACCGAATGGGCAGCTGGCCTCTGTACCTGTTGCTCGCGCTCGCCACGGGTCGAAGCCATAGGCCCGTGCGCATCGTCTACTCGACGCCCGCCTGTTACCTGCAGGTGGGTGTGGGAGCTTCGATGTTTCACAGCGCTGGCTGTTGGTGCGATGTTCCAAGGCACCGCGCTGGCCCCAGCCCACAATGTGAGCATTGCAGAGCGGCCGCTATGACCACGCAGCAGTTACGCCCGAAAGTTCGTGCAGCCAACACATTGCGCGATAGTTGTACCACCACGTGAGTGTGACGTCACAGCTGGCTGTATATAACGCGGTTGCCACAGGGCTAGTGGCGTTATTTAACGACAGGGAATGAGGCTGCGGTAGTCTGTTGTACAATGCTGCTGGCGCGGCATGAGGCGTAAGTATTTATTACGGCCTGGGGTAAGTTTTACCCTGGATATATTTGTGGGGTTCCACGGCATGCGTCACTACAGAATCTCTTAACAGAAAGCTCAGTGGCGTTACCACAACAGAATCACGTAACACTTTTCCTGAGCAATTAAATTGAAGCAATGATGTGTTCACCTGCTGCCCGATTACACTGTGGCAACTGTGGTATTGTAACTCGGTGACACCTCCGTGATCACGTGACCATCGGCTGTGAAACAACAATAAAGCAATAATTGTCAGGAGCACCTGCTAGCCAATTAGAATGACATCCCTGTGGTTATATGTGATCTACGTTGCTTATTTTGAAATGATCTTTTGCACTAATCATTCTTTCTTCTCTTCGTTTTTCATCGTTCAGCCCTGCCTTTTATGCACTACTAGTGAATAATTCTCCACTCTGGCTGTCAGTTCTGACGTTATAGGTACCCTCAATCGGTATTAAAGAGGTGTCGAGGCGTAGGTTGTATAGTGCTGTGTTTTATATCGCATAGCAACCTAGACTGAAATTACAGCTCTAACTACAGCCGATTTTCCTTTTTTTGCTTGTCACAATGTTTGCAGCCTATTATTTGTACTTCAACTTGAATTCTAACCGAGTTTGTAACATTTTGTACAATATGTTATTGTTCAAGTTGTTTTACTTACCAACATGTGCACTACACCTGGTTGTATTATTCGCCGCCCTTCCTGTTACAGCCCATGATGGGACTTACAGTATCAATAAAAACGCAATCATGCGCGAAACTGAAAATTAAGTGTCTGGTTGAGGAGGAAGAACTAATTAAAAAGTTTTTTTAAAATACTCTAACTTGTTTAGAAGCTTTCTCGCTTTTAAGAACAAAAGGGCGTTGGAAATTTCGACGAGTAAATTTTGGCCCTGAAGTAAGCTAGTTGGAATGGGATGTGTTCTTCAAAAAATTATGGGAAATGCTTTTTTTCTTGGATTCTGCAATTTCGCTCAGTAAACCATTATGTGGGTTTATGGTTATCATCTTTTCCGTAGTTCACATTAAATTTTCCTTGTTTTGTGAGAATTAAGTACTGTGTGAGGTGAGTATGTCCGATGCAAAACATCTTCAGATCATTTGGACGAAACTCTCTTCAGTATTAGGAGGAAAGGGGGAAAATTAATAAGGCAAATGTATTTACTGGAATGCTAATGATGTTATTGAGCTATTAATAAGGTGGCTGCTGGTGAATAGTTATTCCATTATTAATGCATAAAGTGAGGAGAGGATACTTGCGAAACACTATCCGATGAGTAGCATATGATGCTGGAAGTAGGCTCTTCATTCAGGGATACAAAAAGAGAGGCCGTAACCTCGAGCCAAGGTAAGGCTAAAAGTATGGACGTTTTATGGGAACTCTGAAACTTGCCTAATCGCACGCAACAAACTGCACAGATATCGTCAGTTTGAACGTGATCGCTTTCAAGGCGGCCAACCTAAGGCAATAAATATCTGACGAACTTTCATTCTCCTAAAAAGCAGCGGTGTAGGACAGAGGGACAAAGCTGCCAGCTACTCGCTTGCATTTTGTTCAGTCCTGTTGCAAATGTGAACTGCTGTAGAGCCCCCGGTCCGAGTAGGTTAGCCCTAAAGTGCTCACCTTCATACTGATTCCGACTGTGCATCACGCGAAAAGAAGGAAAAGAGTTTCCGCTGTTCACTAACCGTCGCCCACGCTATTGTTTGCCGTTGGCTTCGGGAACTCGCACAAAACTACAGTGCTCTCGCTAGACGTCTCTAGGATGTCTTCAAATGGTTTGCTGATAGAAACTGTGTCGGATTCCAATCCAGCTGGACCTTTTGTGGTGGAGAGCAGATTGCGTTAGCTGCTTGGGCTAGATTCTGGGCAGCAATTCGCAATGGCACAGACCGGCAGCTGCTGCGTAGCCGTAAGCAACATTCGCAATTTGATGTACTAGCAACAGTATAAATTTTCAAATGACCCCGACCAATGTGTCGGGCACCTCCAGCTAGAAGCGTATTGCGTTTTCGTTTAAGACCAGCTGCACGAAATCGTCTAGTAACTGTTAAAGTCAGCTGTTATCAGCCGCATGTAACAGGATGAAGAGTGGAGCTATTCTAACGTCATAGCGTTAGGGCTGCCATTCTGCATAAATCCCGACGTCATCGTCGTCGGCGGCGGCGGCTTTGTGAGCAAAAGATCCGCGGAAAAGCAACCTAGCTGGGGGGGGGGGGGGGGGGGGGTGCCTAGTTCACGTGACCTTGTGGCGTCATCACAGCGTGCCCACCACGGATTGTGAGAAAAGTGACCACCGTGGTAGCTGGCAGTTCAATCAATTATTGGTCGCGAGCGGTTGCTCAGGAAGAGCAACCTGGGTCGCACAAGCCCCACCGGAGGCATCACCTGCCATCGCAGGGCAGTAACGCATGGCTTGACCGCTGCACACTGTGCCAGGATGGGTATTAGGTCTCCCAGAGAGCTAAAAACATAAAGTCGAGAATAAGCAATTAACTCAGTAACCCTATCACTTATTACCCTTTAGGCTATATGCAAGAAATGTCGTCGCAAAGCTCCTTCGTTGATTATGCAAATAACTGACATAATAGTATATTCTAACTTCTTTTGGTTTTGTCGTATTAAACAAGTAGCAGGACTAGACAACGGATGCCAGCATCTCCTCACGTATAAATAAAGAAAACTGCTAACTATAACATGCCCCAGTTTATGGCTCCTTAGAGGCTATGGCATTCGGCTCTTGATCCCAAGGTCGCGGGAACGAATCCAGGCAGCGGCGGGTACAATTCACTGCAGGCGAAATGCAAAAAAAAGGCCCCCGTGTGCCGTACAACGCCGGTGCACATAAAGGAACTTCAGGTGGTCGAAACTGACCCCTCGACCTCCTCGTGTGCAGACGTGAAAACGTGAGACGTTAAATTCTACAGGTAAAACACGACCAAATTCCGCTTAAAATATTTTCCTCACTTTCTCTTTTGTCCACGCCTGACGTCATCTTGTATGTATCAGTCTACACTGCTGCCCTTCTGGGATTCCTCACCAGTCTAAACCCTCACTCGCAGCCAGCCCCACTTCAGCAACCAATGCACCCCCTCAGGTTCATACCAGATCTCAGGAAACTGTGATCAAGCACGTCAAGGCACAAGGAAGTCATGGACTCTTGAAGCTGAATTCTGTGTTGAATAAAGATGTATTTATCTTCCTCTTGCAGAGTGTTCTTCAGTGACCAATTTGTCCCTGTTTTTCTTTTTCCCTTACCTTGGCGTGGGGGTTACGGGTCAAGGCCCTTCGCGCCACTGCGTCGCAACCTTGGCCACGCTTCGAGGATGATCTGCTGCCGTACTCGGACAGGACGAATCACACTTGGAGCGGCTACTATACGACCAGGCCGAGCATCAAGATGATGGCACGCTACTCCAACGGATTCGTCCAGGTACGCGGACTGATGGTTGTCGGTGTTACTACTATGACTTTACCTGTGCCTACAGGGAGGTGAGATGACATATTAAAACGTTCATTCGAAGGGACAACTATATTGCTTGTTACTCAGAAAATTCTCGTGTTGGGCTTTTCGCCGCCTAGCTTAGGTATGCTCGGTAGCAAAATACGTATCGAGCAAAGCGAAAGCATTAGAAGTCCCATTCAGCCGCGAACCTGTCGTGGACACAAAAAATAGCGACACAAAGCCTCATTACGCCACAGGGTCAACCAATAGATTGTCAAAGATAGTTTGGGGCAGTGAATATTTGATACATAGTTAAGAGATGGTGGTCAAGAAGACATAAATATGATAATTTGTAGACACTAAGTACTAAATAGTAAACACTGATTAATAGTGGTCATTAAGTAATAGAAAATCAGCACTGCTAGAAAATTAGTACGTACTAAATAATAATTCATTAAATATAATATTTAACAGGCTCTAATAAGAACTTGGCGCAGTTAACTAGCACTAAAGCGCGAAAAACGCTTTCCCATTAACCGTATGGACCATAAGTGGAACCTACAAATTTCGCTCATAAAATTTGAAGTTACAGACAGAAAATTTACTACAACGCTCGGTGATTCAAAGTCCTGATGTTGATGACAGCGTCCAATGCATTACATACTTTGTGACCGCCGACTGTAAGAGGGTGGAAGTATGGTGTACCCTGAGAGATATGCGATAGGAAGCCCACCACGTCGCCGCACATGGTTAGTGAAAGCGGCATATCACAAGGAACACCTGTATTTCATTCCTGGGTCTTTTATACTCGTAGCTTACAAACTGGGAGACTCTCATGTGAACTGACGCTGCGAAGCTGGTATAGCAGGATGTTTGGTTTTCCACTTCCGCTCTTACAGTTTTCGCTTTGCAGCAAATGGTTTGCCTTTCCGGAGACAGCGTGTTTGCGACAAGGGGCCTTAGTTTTGCCATAGTCTACGCAAAAAGTTCTAGTAATGTGGGTGGCTTTTGCTGGTCGTCATATTTGATTACCATGCGAGTTGACCGGGGCAGCGTGTTTACGACATGTGATTTGGTGGTTTTGCTGTGCTTTTGCTTTACTGTTTTCATGTTAGAATGACATTAACTCTGTGGTTTTATGTTGTTTTATACGATTTTTATAAGCAATGTCAGAATCTCAAGTTTTACACTGGAGGCGGTTGGGCTTTGTCGACTGCTGATCAATTGTGGATTCTTTTACGTTGCTACTTTGTCCTTTCGGGCATACTTAAAGACGACATTAAGGAGATGTTTTGCTCACACCCGTTACTTGAATTTTTTCGATTAGATTTTTGCATTAAATTTCTTTTTGCACTGCGAATTTTCGCAAATTTATAACTCAATATCTAAAGCGCCGGGTGGCTCACAAGTTGGCTGCAGTATGGCGGCATTAGACGTACGCCTGTGGTGAATTGCATACAGTGGCATCCAAGCGATCTGTCAGCGACTTGATGCTGATGGCTGCAAGCATGGCCTAGTGGTCACTGAAGTGGCAACAGGCGTACAGTCTTGGTCAAAAGTCTTAGGGCCCAAGGCTTTTCGCTACAACTGCATAACAGAGCCATTACGGCCCTATTGAAGACTGAATGACCTTGAAACACTAGCAGGTTTCTTCTTTCGGTAGAGAAGCTTCCTGCTTGACTTGCGTTTTGAACGGTCCCCTACACGGAGCATTCTAGGAACATTCCATTCCACTGCAGCTGAATGCTGTGGCCCTGAGACTTTTGACAAAGACTGTACCTGAACCCCTCTTTTCCCAATTAATTGAGAAATGTCAAATCCGCGCGAGAGCCCTGCTGCGTCGTGACTACCACATGCCAGATTTGTGAGGACCAGGCTCCATTTGGATCGAATATTTTCGATGAGTGTAGGATTCTTCGCTGGATCTTTACTCAAATCTGCCACGAAGAGAGAGGATTCTTTCCTGTTGCTATGTGGGATGTTCCGAATGACAATTTGCACCACTTGGTCAGATGTTTCTTCACAGGGAAATGTATACTGCGGTGACAACCACCCCGAAGGGTGTACCTCTATGCCACAAGCTTCACTGTGGCCATGGACTTTCTCGTTGATCTCAAGAAGCAGTTGCAACGACTTCCGGGAGGACAAGGGTGAAACCTGCGTGTCTAACAACAAAACAGAATTAGCAACAAATTTTGGAAGGCCTAGACACGTGTGCAACGCTTCTCGTTATTCCAAGCCGCGCCTTGAGCTACGTGGCGGTAGCGACAGAGAGATGTGCGCTGCTTGCGTTTGCGTGGACAGCGTTTCGGCAGAAAATGCTGCACTGTAGCAACAGGCCGTGACTGGTCATTGGGTTCAGTGGCGTTGGCGTTGACAACGTTGCAGACTCCGTTGATTTTGAAGAAAGGTAAGGCGCATAACTGGCTCCGTGGGTCAGTGGACACCTCAATCGCGCTTTCAGGAACGTGGCATTGGTGTCCACCTGCAAAACCTGCTTTCGCACAATATTCGTGCTTAGCAATGCTTAACCGCCAGTAATTTTTTACAACGGTCCGAAGAGGCGTTTATTGGCGTCTCTGCCACCACGGAGCGCACCTAATTTGGTTTCACAGTTTTGAGACGTGGTGGCTACGAAGGTGCCACCTGCACTGAAATATTCAGAAAGCAGCTGGAAGCTCGGCAAGCGCATGGCAATGAGACCGACGAGAATGCTGTGGAAAGAACACATAGATATCGATAACACGAAGTGTGTTCAGGTAACTACTGCCACTGCATTAGTGGCAGCATATACGTGGTCGTGCCCTTTGCCTTCGTAGCTCAAACGAGGACCACATGACACCGCGGGTGTTACTAAGTGGCCTCAGCACCCCACCCGTGGAAATGAGTTCCATAGCGTTATTAGGTTTGGTTTGGGGTTTACCGTCCCAAAGCTACTCAGGCTATGAGGGACGCCGTAGTGAAGGGCTCCGGAAATTTCGACCACCTGGGGTTCTTTAACGTCCACTGACATCGCACAGTACACGGGCCTCTAGAATTTCGCCTCCATCGAAATTCAACTGCCGTGGCCGGGATCGAACCTGCGTCTTTCGGGTCAGCAGCCGAGCGCCATAACCACTGAGCCACCGCGGCGGCTCCATAGCGTTATTAACGGCTCGGCTTCCATACGCCTGAGCACTGCTCTTAACAGCAGATTGTAGGCCAACCCTGCATTCCTCCCACGTTGCCAACAAAAATATATAACATACTGCAGTTCCTTTTTTCTCACAGAGCATTTGCTAGACTTCAACATTGTTTTGTGTTCTTTGTTTTCGTACAATGTACGCGCCGCTGGTAACCTGACCTGTTGGTAGATACCGCGTTCTAAGCTTTCTTCCTCAGCGCGCATTTTGCCGCTTCCTCTTGTGCAGGCTTGCAAGCAGCTGTCGGTGCTCGGACCCGGCGTGGAAGTCACCAAGGTGCGAGCCCTGCGTGAGTGATGAGCCAGTCGTTGAGACCACTGCGATTATTGCAACCCATTTGCGTTTAACATTGAAGTTATATGCAATTGGTTCAGCACATGTTATTTATTTATTTATTTATTTATTTATTATTTATTTATTTATTTATTTATTTATTTATTTATTTATTTATTTATTTATACATACTGCTAATCGCATTTGGGATTGTTGCAGGAGGGCAAAATAGGGTTAGTAATAACAGTTCAAAAATACATCATTTTGGTGAAGATCGTAAAATAGACAACTAATAGTAAGGGTAAAGCAAAGGCACTGAAGTTAACTATGGAAATACAACCAAAAATACAACAACGTAGAATAACAATACAACGAACTGTACCATAACCCTATCGAAACAAGGCAAATTAATCTCACAATAGGCGTCATGACAGAAGTTACATCGCAATAGTTCCGGAAACAATACTGGTAGTCTGTGTATACCTGAACAAAGTTAACATTAAAAAGGCCCACAGAATAGGAAGCAATATTAGCAACACAGAAAACACACACACAAAAATATTTGCTCATTAAGTACCGAGCTCTCGATAGCAGCGCTGAACTTTCCTAACGATGAGCTACTGGTTATTGAAGGGTTTAGACTGTGTTCCATTCACGAGTGGCAAACGGAAAAAATGAGTATTTGAAGCAGTCAGTATGAAAAGGGTACTCGTTAAGTGTATTAGAATGTTTGTGACGCGTCGATCTTCCTTTAGAAAAGGAAATATATATTGTAACGTGAAGTTTTAATTGCTTGTGAATTAGTTTTACTACGTATTTGGAGTGTTTGTATCCCCTCACGTTTCATTATTTCTGTTAGTGAGTCAGTTGTTTGGTATTTGTTAAATATAAATCTGACAGCTTTTCTTTGAACTGCTTCGAGTTTGGCAATATTTTGATTAGTATGAGGGAACCAAACGACTTTACCATATTCTAAGATAGATCTAACCAAAGTGTTGTACGATAATAGTTTAGTTTGGGCAGGGGCTAGTCTCAGACGTCGTCTAATAAAAAAGAGTCGTTTTAGAGCTGTTGATGTAATCATGTCCACGTGGGAGGTCCACCGGAGGTCATGAGTTATTAATAGACCGAGATATTTATGTTCCGTGACTGTAGTGAGTGGTACGTTATTTATTGTGTATGGAAAATTTGATTTATGCTTCTTCCTTGTTATTGTCATACAAGCGGATTTAGTAGCGTTAACGGGTCATCTGACAGTCCGTGCACCATTTTGTTATACATTTAAGCGCTTTGTTAAGGGTTTGATGGTCATCAACTGTGTTGATTTCCTTATAAATGATGCAATCGTCTGCAAAAAGTCGTATGTTGACATTAGCATTAGCGGCTAAATCATTGATGAAGATTAAAAAGAGGATGGGGGCCAAGACAGTGCCCTGGGGAACACAGGATACAACTTGGACTATGTGGGAAGTTTGTTGGTTAATTTCTACAAACTGTGTTCGATCTGATAAATAATTTCTAATCCAGTTAACTATAGGCCCTTGACCTAGTTACTCCCCAATGTGCGTTTTTTTTTATTACACAGGATTGTAAACGTAGGTATTCTGATCGTCATGCATTGTGTTGATTCTCATAGTTTAATAATGATTATGACTGCTTTTTTATTGCATGAAGCAGTATCTCATTAGTGCATAAATTCCGCGTGGCCACCGAATATGGGAGTTGTCATTCACTACGGTGCGGGTGTGGGCTAGTTGGTAGCCCATGAGCACCGTTCTACAGTGCAAAACGCAAGGGAGGAGGACACGACGTTCTTCGTGCAGTCGCGTGTTGCGGCCCAAATCGAACCAAAGCACGAATACCAGTGAAAGAGGGATGTTCTCTTCTTTACGAGTGTTATCACTGCCGAATACCTCAAACCTCGCTGGTCTGCTCTGTGAGTACGTGATAGTGTCTCTTATTTTCTTACACTTTCAGAGGAAGCGGTAGCGGTACTGCAGCACCATGACGCCATCACGTAAGATACAAAACCATATTATTATTATTATTATTACAGAGCGCCAACAAGGGCACGATTAGTTATTAACAGTCACCCAGTTTCGACACAACTTATCTGAGCAGGACCGATTTACGCAATGGTCCACTTGCCAGAGAAATCAGCATTGCCAAATTATTTTATCTGAAAAACAGCGTTACCAAATACAGCCTAACCACAGCCGAAGCGACCATGAAGAAGTGCATAAAAATCATAATCGCTCAAAATGGCATGCTCGTGTGGCAAGCGGCCATTAAAGCGATAGTGAATATCGCTATACTAGTTAGGACAAGTCCAAAATAAATTAATCTAAACAATTTCTTCAAGAAAGCCCTGCTTGGGTACCTAAAATAAAGCGGTTCTGATTAACGTGCTGTCTCTGGCAAAGGTGACCAGGCAACAGGGTTTGCTTCTCAGCCTTAAAATGGAGCCCTTACCGCATCCTTAAAGGCCTAAATATCTCGAAAGGTGAGGACAAGGGTTCTCCTTATCTTAAGCAGATTTGCAGCTTAACGCATGCCTTAAGTGCTGCACTATACCCAACTAAGAAGCAAACACCGTTATTTGGTTACTTTTGGCAAAGATAGTACGCGCGTGTTACTGAAGCAGATTTTCTTTCTTCGAGCGTATTATTACTGCAGGATCTTGCTTCACTGTGTTTGTAACGACTGAAGGGTCGTTGTCTTGTCCTGTTAGATCTTTGTATACAGAGTTTACTGGTTAAGCCATTTTATATGTGCACCCCAACGAACGGTACAGTTATGATCAGTCTTAACCGTGCCCTTAGTTTGCCAATCTCTTTCATATATCTTATCCTCAGCAACTATTTATCTTTGCTCACCGCTTTGCTAATGCACCTCTCACAATGTTTTTACCAGAAAAAGTATGGACGATCAATGCGACTGTTGCGGCAGAGTATGCATTAACATTAGTGATGCGGAGCTGTCGCTGAAGCGTTCCGATCGTGAAAGCGGGGGACGTGATCCAGACCCTCAGTCACCCTACTCCCACATGCCGTACTCTCACTACTCTCACGATCCAATCCACCAATAACAATGCGACATGCCGCACCCTCTCCTCGCCTCTCCCCACTCGCCGCCTCCCACCCTTTCTTTGTCTTTCCTCTCCCTCTTTCCTCTGCAAGTGGAGAGGGTGATTTTCCTCCCTCCACTTTGCGGCCAGCCAACCGAGGCTTCAGACTGTCAGACGGAGTGGCGGACGGACGGACGAAGGATTTCTGCTAGATGGGGGTTCTAATGCTAACGCATTAAGTCAACAAGCACGTATTAATTAGCACTGCGTTCGTCCGTACGCACCACTCTTGTTTCTTTTCCGTTATCTCAGAGACCTGACTTCATGCCACGCCCATCTAATTTTTGCTATTTCATGCTTAAGCGCTGTTTTCAGTGCTTCCACTCTAGATTTTGCAATTAAAGCTCTTTCGAGTTTTCTAAAAGCGCATGTTCTTCAGCTTTCATTGCATTTCAAGAACCACGCTTTGACTTCATAAAATTTATTTGAGTACAGCGCCGCCGCGGTGGCTCAGTGGTTATCGCTCGGCTGCTTACCCGAAAGACGTGAGTTCGATCCCGGCCGCGCCTGTGGAATTTCTATGGAGGCGAAATTCTAGAGGCCCGTGTACTGTGCGATGTCAGTTCACGTTAAAGAACCCCAGGTGGTCGAAATTTCCAGAGCCCTTCATTACGACTTTCCTGACAACTTGAGTCGCTTTGGGACGTTGAACTCCCAAAAACCATATATCAGTGTACTTTTACAATTCTCTTATAAAGTTAGAACAGGTTCGGTCGTCAATAAAATATTTGCAAATATGCATGAATAGATATTAGGCCTGCACGATAAGTCATCCCCAGAAGTGATGCTCTATGGCTAGCGCGTGTTTCGTTATATATATAAAGCGTCGTCTGCGGGTTTTGGCTCGCCGATCTCTCGTAGACGCTTACGTTTTCGCATCATGTGCGCCTGAACTAAGTAAGTACCATTGTCATACTTGCTACGATACAAAAGTTACTATAATACGCAAGCTCTGTGTGCAGTTTCACCGCAAACGAGCCAGCGATTGAGGGGGGGAAATTTTTGAAAGTGTCAGCGATAAAAACGCACAATACTGTATATATACAGTGTGGCGCCACTGCCGCCCTTCAGCGAAAAAGCGTCTTCTGCGGGTTTTGGTTGCCGATCTCTACGTAGACGATTACGTTTTCGCATCATGCACGGCTCAACTAAGTAAGCACCGTTGTGAAACTTGCTACGATACAAAAGTTACCATAATACGCATGCTCTGTGTGCAGTTTCACGGCAAATGAGCCAGCGGTAGAGGCGGGGAAATTTTTTAAAGTGTTCACGATAAAAACGCACAACACTGTATAGTATAGAAAGATAAACGTATTTGGTTGCTAGAGGCAAAAATTCAAAGTTGAAAACGCTTCACATTTAGCCATAGATTTATTTTGAGTCGACGTTTCGGACAGAGCATGTCCTTTCTCAAGCCTGTCTTTTCAACTTTGAATTATATATATATATATATATATATATATATATATATATATATATATATATATATATATATATATATATATATATATATATATATATATATATATATATATATATATATATATATATATATATATATTGTCACGTTGTGGTGACGTTGAAGAACACAGTAGCAATACTGTGAAAGACAAAACTAACTTTTCTTGGGCGAACCTGTGCCCACAAAAAAAGCTACACTTACAGCACAACGGTAGCGGCGAGCACGGTCGGCGATCGTCGAAAATCTGATCCGCGGGTCAAGCGCGTCGGCTGTTATATAGCAGTCGTCGAATGTTCCAGACTAATCGTTGGGACCCGCGTGCCTTCCACAAAGTTCTACACCATTCGCGTCAGGCGATGAAATCAGATAACATAAGGTTCGTCTACAACAGACAGCGAACAGAAGCATCGATGACTTGCCAGAAACTTCGGATAGATGCAGGCGCGTCCCGCGCTGTGCGATAACACTTGTTAGGTGGCGAAACGTGGTCGCCCGATAAAGATAAATGACACGTGTCATTATATATTTATGTATATATAACGAAACACGCGCTAGCTATATATATCTGTGTGTGTGGAAATGGTGCATCCGTTCGCTGCTACCAGAACTAACCTCGCGCTCTAGACTCCTTCCTCGTCGTTGTCTACTAGTGATACCGCACGATCATCTTCATCACTAAACTCGATTGAAATGGAACACCCTTAGTATTCCATCACAGTTTCTCGTCCTTGCGGTGGAGACTGCTGTTTGAATTCCGGGGCCGAATTTTTAAAGCAGCTGACATGCTAACTAGTTCACGACTGATCCGCTCCTTTTAACTTTGGTAATAACGGTTTCGGCGCCGTATAATAGCTCTGTACGCCTATTACGCACTATTCTAAAACGCGAACAGCCGTGACAACATGTTCCTTATTTTCTGGTGCCTGATGTAACATGTGCCAACATGTTGTGAGGCCGAGTGTTCTGAGCGAAAAGATCAGAAAGCGCATCATATGCGCAAGCTTCGGCAGCATCGCTTTGCCGGGTGCGTCTGACGGCCTTCCGGTTCTTTGAAGGGGCACCTCGGTCAGCGCCGTGGCCGACGACTACGCAGCCCAGCTCTCGGACGGCATCGCCAGATGCGAGGTTGGTGACTTTTCCCCCTCGATTATCTCACTTGTGCGACGCTGCGCTGAATTATAAATTTGCTCATTTACTGCTCTGTTTCCTTTTTTCACACTTGAGAAAAACATCGTACTCGTGGGGGCCGTGTGCAGTGACGTTGTTGGCATGCAGGTGCAAACAGCATGCAGACGAACACTTCTCACGTGTAGGCGCAGGCTATGCTTTCGGTTTTGTTTTTTCTTGTGTGGTTCCGTTACGAGGTAATCATTTATGTAATTGTACTCTTTCAAGCCTTATATAAAAAAACGGTGATGAGTTAACACTTTTTTATATTTTTAGCACTTGTTCCATCTGGACCAAAAGTTTATGGGATGAGATTTTCCGGAAATAAATTTTCAGTGAAGTCAAACCAGCAATTCGTATGAACTGTTGCCGCAAAGCTTTGTAATGTCTGTTTATTCGTTTTACGTGAGCAAAGCCGCCAGTCAACACTCTTATTACTTTGTCTTCCACGCCAGCCTTCTGTCTCTCGTCCTGCCCATGCGACAATATGGGACGGTATATGAGGATGCCCATGGTCTATCCACTGGTAACAACGTCAGTTGATTGGGTCGCTGGAATGTGCGCTGCAGTAAACATTTTCTCAGAGCACACATATCTGTCTTTTGAGAGAGCATTCCAGTCTGTGCAAAGATATGTTTTACAACACAGTGTCGGTGCAATGCTGCATGTGGAGCAAAGCACAAATAAATAAACAACTAGACCTTATCGAGGTCTCTTGCACATAGTAGATGTATAACCTTCATTTGAAGTATTTCAGCTTATTGTGCATTTTTATCACACGAAATACGAAAATATTTTTGGACCCACAGTCAATGACTATTTCGGGTCCAACCCTTGCAAAAATTTCTTTACAGAGTCTATACACTGTCTATGGACTGCTGTCCATAAAGTCTGTAGACTCTCTATAGAGAAACCTTAGAGAACAGCCTATAGCCAATTCAAATCCTATAGACAGTCTACAGTCAATCAATAGATTTAAGGCCATACAGTTTTAGTAAACTTGTCTATACACAGTATATAGACTATGAATAGACGAAATAAATATCTATAGGAAAGCAATAGCGTCTCTAAAAAGTCTGTAGACTGTCTATAGACCATTTGTGTAAGGAAAGAACACAGAATGCAGAGACAAATTGAGAACGGCGAACTTATACAGGATAGTATTAACAATCAGCACTGAAATCAAAACAGTCTAAAATAACACTGGTATTAAGCACTGGGCAAGACACAAAGATAGCCTTGACACACACAGTGAGAACCATCAGACATTGCGCTACATAGAAAACACTTAACAAGTGAAACCATAGGAGGGAAATAAAATTTCGTGGCAAGCCGGTTATTTCTATTGAGTGTTTCTAAACGCACTAGCAGAATTGTGGATGTCTCTTTATTAGTCTCCCCATTAAGCTCTGCCTACCAAGAGTGCACAAACACGAAAAGAGTGTGGTATCATTTCGAGATAAGTGGGCGGGTTCATTATGTCCTAACTCGCTCGCGCCCACTTGAAATGAACTTGAATTTCTAGTACCATCACTGGTGAGCACGGACGAGCTGTTATGTTTTGTTTGAGTTGCCATTTTCGGTACTCCCAGTGACCACTTTACATGTGATTTTAAACTTGAAAAGGTGAAAGTGAAAGTTGTAAACTTCTCAGACTGATTTCTACTTCCATTCTGGGAAGCAATGAGCTGAGGAATAAAACTCACACTGACTGTGAACCGATGAAACGTTTTCACTGAATTTTCTTGCTTGCCTTGTGATCTTGTCGGTGATTTAACACATACCAGAAGGGCAGCTGGCAGACCGTATAAAGGAGAAGTACTTGCTGTTGGGCTGGTTGGTTCATCATAAAGTTGAATGGCGCAAGGGAACGAACACAGGAAGACACAGACAGAAAGAGGCGCTCTTTCTGTCTCTGTGTCTTCCTGTGCTCGTTCTCTTGCGCCATTCAACTATATGAAAGAGCGTATGAACGCTCACTACGAAGGAGCGATAGCAGAGGACAATAAAAGGTGGATATTGCGCTCGAACATGAATGAATGCCCTAGCGCAAGACCAGTATAAAAGGAGTAAAAGCGTGTTAAGCACCAGCAGGCAACTTCTGTTGTATCGACAAAGAAACCATCTGCAGAGTAACTGAAGCAAGGCTCAGGAAGCAAGGTTCTGTACTCCTACCCATCAATTCTGGGCAAATGCATTTTTAAGCCGGAAATAGTTTATGAACGTAATTTTTTTATGAATGTAATAATATATCCGGAGGTCTCCTCTCTACAAGCTCGCATTTTTGTGCTATTAACGGTTTTGCCATATTTAAAAACGTTCCATATTAGTTTTCTATGGCAGTATTAACTGCTCGATGCGAGCGAAGGAAAAACTTTAGAAGAAAGCTTTAGTTATACATTGGAAGAAAGCACCAACACCTTCAATATTTCCATAGCAGTAGCTTAGAATTTTTTAATACATTCAATATTCAAATGAATGTTGGACATGCGTCACCAAGTTCTACTTTTCTTCTTGCTTAGGCAAGGCATCGACATCTGTCCGACACAGAAGCTCCGATGCTATGAGATACAAAATATTTTCATTGCTTTGCCAACCAGCTGGTCATCAGACCGAAAAAACTCTTAAGGCGATCCTCGGTACAGCGTTTGAACGCGTTAGCAGCCAAACGTTCGGTGTATCCGTGGCTGGTAAACTAAGGTTCTTTACATCCTAGGTCAACACACTAATTTCGTTACATCCGATGACTATACACAAAACTTCGTTATATCGGATGTGACATGGCTCGTTATATTCGAAGTTAACACAGAAAGGTCGTTATATCCGTGGTGGCATACTAAGGTTCTTTGTATTCGAGGTAGAATATAAAGTTCGTATAGATAGCATACTAAGTCACTGCTACTGGCCGACGGCGGTCGCCGTTTCCGTTTGGCAGACCCTTCTAACGCTAACGCATTGATAAAGTTGCTTAACAATGGCCGGCATGTTAAGTGCAGCGCTCTTAGCTCAGTTCGACCTTGTTGCGAGTACAGAGGGTGCCAACGTCGTAGTATATAATTTAAGACAACGGCTGCAGGAGGTGATGCAGTCAGCCGTGTCTGGCCTGACCGTGGAACCCGACTCCTCGGAGCAGTCAACGCATAACGTACAGCTGCAGCCGCTGACCTTCTGTCACCGCCTCAACGAAAGTCACTGTCCGTACAGCGAGACCCACTCTGAGGTGACGGCATAGCCCTACTTTTAAGCCCCTAGAGCGCTTGGACGAGCCAGGCTCGTCACAAACCGACTATTATTTATGGGTTATGACGAGTCCAGCTTATATATTGTTTTCTGGTACTCTGTGTCCGGTTTAAGGCTAATACGTCTCGTCCAGAGCATTTTTTTTAGTTTTTTGACATTTTTGAAAAATGCAAGTCTGTTAGGTGGTTAGGGAAAAATGGATTTGTAGTTCCACATCAAGTAGATCAGAGCATGACAAGTGAAACCCTGTGAAACCAATTGCAGGTTTTCTCGGGGTAAGGCGGCCACTCATGAACGTTGAAATAAATTTCTGATCTAGTAGTTAGGCTCAATGCCGAAATGGAAGATACAAAATGCTTAGGCAGGAAACAGGTGCGAGCTAATAGATAAGACGAGAGAAAACTACAAGAAGGAGGTCAGGTATCCAATGCGACAGGGTGGGATGCAAATTGTTAAATGAGGTTAAGACGTTGATCGGATCAGAGGTGAAAGGTGAAGGTGAAGTCTGAGAAGTACAGAAGCGATTCCGGAGCATAAAGTTAGACACCCGCAAATGTCTCAAGGAGTTTATCAGCACTAACAACAAGGAAGCTTGGTACACTATAAAACGGAAGTGTTCAGGATATCACAATGGTAGCTGCCAGTACGAGCTGCGGGAGAAGTCGGGAAGGCGTAATTAATGTGCGAGGGGAGGAAAAAGTTGCCAAGACAGCAGCAGATAATTGAAAGAATGGATGCGGAACTAAACAAGAATTTTTTTTATTAAGCTGTCAATTAGGGAGAGAAGTGAAGACACGAAGTAAGATTGAACGTCAAGGTTAATGGGTGGCATTTTTGTTCTGATTGTAAAAAGTATCAAGGACTCGATGTTGGTCGCTTTGAAGCATTACGATTATTTTATTGCACCTTTTCAAGCATCGCTGCTCGCTGGTTGTGGTACGCTTTCAAATCAAAATATCAATCCCCACATTCTCCGTTCCTCGAAGAGCGAAATTGGAGCTGAGGCGATGGAGTCTTTGAAAGCTATTTAGCTGCTGTTGAGCATTTCAGTCAGCTGGGCCACAATTACCTCATATTTCGTTAGAATTCTATTTATTTTTTCCGGAACATTCGGGATGGGCAAACGTGCTACAATCTACGCAGCATGACGAGCTCCGAGCTGCGGCTTACTGCGCAGAGCAATGCAAAACAGCGCATAGGATGGCAATACAAGCAGTAAGCCATTAGACAAATCGCAAAAAAAAACATCTTACACGCATAGTTTCAAAGAACCTTCTGCACGAGTATAAGTGTACTACGCCGTTATACAGAACTATACAGTGGCAATGGTAAAAGCATACTTTGTTGCATAAATAAACACAACGTATAGGTATTAACAAAATTAAAATTGTGGTTCTCTACGAGCGAAAAAAATTTGTACTGAGGGTTTGCGTATGTCTGTTCATTAACTCAAATATAGACGGACATGTTTTGTATTGATTAACCGTAGGGGGTAAAGTGCGCTTAAAGTGGTTGCTGAAGTTATTACAGAACATGCAAACTAACAAAGAATCAGTAGTCTGTGTGACAAGTTTCGTATATCATAATATCATAGGAAAAGTAATAAGATAAACGTGATTCTACACAGTCAGATAGTGTGCACTATTTTGGTTCACAGGAGAGTGAGCAAGGAAAAGGCTGCGCTTACAAGAAAAGATACAAAACTTGTGCGCGCTTTGGTGGATACACGTTATTTAACCCTCGTTCTTTAATGATTTTTTTTGCGAACTCTATAACCTAAATCTGTCAACTGGCATGATAAAACATTAAGTTATGTGTTCCCCGCACTAGACACACCGGCGACTTAATTTATTTACTGCGGAAGTTGTTTCAAGGAAGCCTTTTTCGTGCAGAGCATGTTTTTTTTTTGTTTTCTTTCGAGTTCCATTTGCCGTGTAGTCCACTGTGTCCAAGGTCTGCTGCTTGGCTCCCAGTTTATAGTCATCGTATACAACCCGGCAAGTGTCGCCGCATCCGTGTACGTCCGGCTTCCTGTCATCGCTAACGGGACCACTGGTTTCGCCGTTACGTCACCAGAGGACACCGCCGTCGACACACAGGCAAGAATTCCTAATCTTCTGTATCGTTTTGCAATGCAAGAAAACAGAGCAAGCTGCACTTGCGCGAACTAGGTAGGAGAATATTTCATCGGGGGCAAAATTAACAGACCTCCCCTCGATGTTCCGGCTCGTGACACTCTGCGTGAGGGCGCCACCTGACAAAATACTTCTGGTCTCCATACCGGCATAGTAGGCCTGTTTTGACACCAGAAGTGCTCTGTCAGGTGGCGCCCCTGCGCAAAGTGGCACGGATCGGAACTTGGGGAGGGGGGGGTCTGTTAATTTTGCCCCGATAGTACTAGAAGTCTACGAGAAATAATCACCACGGTATATCCGCAAGCTTGTAATCTACATGAAGGCAAGTTTTGTAGCTGTCTTCTGACTTATAATGTTATCATGTGAATATGTGTTTGCTGTCAGCTGAAGCAAAGCCTCAAGTGGGACTCTGCATCTTCTCTTAGCCGGAAGTTCAGATAAGACGATTCGGTGATAACGAACGGATAAGGCTGATGTAAGAGCCGTTGAGAGCTGGCTTCGTCTCGAAGTGCACATAGCGATTTAGATAATAGGGCTAATCTTTCTGACCAATGCGTGATGCTCCTCTATGAATAATTACGACGACGAACAAGATTACCAGCATCTTCAGAGGCATGTAAGCAGCCTCAGCACAGTATATAGTTTCTGCTGTTGCATCACAAATGAATAACCAACATGTCCAAGCTGCTGTCCTGAATATATAGTTCTCGGGAGCTTAAAGAAGAATAGGCACCTAATTTTTGTTGCACGTTTTGTTTTCTGTAATGATGAATAAGACATTAGTACAGGTGGGTAACCATGTTGCATTCACCTGCGACAGCTGTATAATTTATATATTTGAATTTTTTGGTGCAGTTTGAATGTTGTAGTTTTTCATGCATCACGTGACCAGAACTTACCCCTCACTTCGCAGCCATCGTTAGGTTTATGAAACTGAAACTAAATTAGGGTGAGAAGAAATTAAATTATCAATCATTTAGTGGTCGTAGGGATAGCGCGGGATGACTGACGTCTAAAACATAATTACAAAGAACATACAGCACACAAGCAAAATTATGGTGTCTCTAAAGCTTTATCAATTGCGTAGCTTTGAAGGTATCCACGGTTTTAAACACACGTGAGTTGTTTCTGCAATGTGATCTGAACAATACTATTCGTGTTTCGCCCGCAGTTGGTCCCGCTGCCTCCGCGCAGAGAACCACCCGATGACCACGCTGCCTTTAATGCCACAGCAGCACTGGTGTTCAGAGCACTTGTCGACCCACTCGGATTCAGCGTGTACCGCGTGGCATACGCTCCAAAGAAAACTGCGCCTGCCCACGAGAACTTCCTACGACTGGACAGGGCTGGCTTCTTCATAGAAAACAAGGTTAACGCACAATAGGCTTACGCCGCACATTCAAAAATGAGACGTCAGGCCATGTTAACTGTAATTTCGTTTTATAATTCTAGATATGATTTCTATTATTAATACTGCCAATTCCTTTGTTGTTTAGGATACTTGGTAATTTTTGTTGCATGTATGAAACAAGCAGTGCTACAACACTGCATTACATAAGAGGGCTCGCAGAACTCCTGCACTTTTCAATAAACATTTACTCCTTTTTAGGTTACGTTGAGTTCGTAGATTTTGCTGACCGTTTTTTACACCCAACTCCATCATCTTGATCACTATATGATGTTAAAATATCTGCAGTGTCTTTTTCGCCAGGTCGCTTTCAGCTCAGATTTCAGTTTAGTGCTAAACAGTACTTCTAGCGTCTTGGGAACGAAAATAACTGCTTCTGTAGTTGATTTTTTGCTCAAAGTTGAAATCCTTAAAGTCACTTGCAAAACCTTATGAGGCTATATTAGGAATTTGGAACTCCCTTCTTGGCACTAATTGAGCTCTGCATTTGAAAAATTACCAGGGCTCTTAAGTCTGCTCGTGGAGGAATGCGAAAACACGGAACTTTCTAGAACGCGGGTTTTTTCCATGCCGCCAGTAGCAATCTATTTATCTTTATTTTTCATTTGAAGTTGTTATTTATTTTAATATCATTTTCATTTTTATTTATTTATTTATTTTTAATTTTTCTTGTTTATTTTTTACTTTATTTTTCATTTCACGTTCAGGTGCTATGTCGACATCTCCGGTTACTGTGTCGTAGAAGTGTAATTCATTGACTAATTGATATTCCTCAAGCCAATTTTTCCCACAGCAAGATCTTATCAAGCAAAATCAAAATTTTGCACATTTATCTTTACAGAATTATTAATCGTGCAGAAAAACTTTTGCTGACACAAAACACAGGACATAAACGTGGGATTGTTGTTACGTCAAAGTATAATTTTTGTGTTTAAATAACAAATTACGATTCATCAACCAAAATTTTCCCACAGCGATATCTCATCAAACGCTGTCTAACACAAATTTTTGGACATTTATCTTCACTGAACTACATAACCGCGCAGATAAAGTTGGCCGACGCGGAACACTGGACATAAACACGGGGCTATTGTGACGTCAACGTGTAATATTAACGTTTTATTATTTAAATAATTAAATAATTACAATTCATCGACCAAATTTGTCCCACAGCAAGATCTCATCACGCACTATCTAACACAATCAAAGCTTTTGGATATATATATATATATATATATATATATATATATATATATATATATATATATATATATATATATATAATATATACATAAACTTATGAAGGGAGCCAACAGTCACCGAAAACAAGGTGCATAGGGGAACGTTTAATTTTTTTTTATGTGTAGTGCTAATCACAGGGTTAATAATACCGACATTAATCTATCGCTTAAAGAAAATTACTTATAAAGCAGCAGAAAAAACAACCATGTTTGTCAAAAACGATTCCCTCATCTCCTTTACCTTGTCGGCTATATATATATATATATATATATATATATATATATATATATATATATATATATATATATATATATATATATATATATATATATATATATATATATATATATATATATATATATATATATATATATATATATATATATATAAGGACACACACACTTGTGTTTGGTTTGGTTTATGGGGGTTTAGCGTCCCAAAGCGACTGAGGCTATGAGGGACGCCGTAGTGGAGGGCTCCGGAAATTTCGACCACCTGGGGTTCTTTTACGTGCACTGACATCGCACAGCACACGGGCCTCTAGAATTTCGCCTCGATCGAGATTCCGCATGCGCGGCCGGGATCGAACCCGCGTCTTTAAGGCCAGCAGCCGAGCGCCGTAACCACTCAGCCACTGCGGCGGCTTACACGTGTGTGTGTGTGTGTGTGTGTGTGTGTGTGTGTGTGTGTGTGTGTGTGTGTGTGTGTGTGTGTGTGTGTGTGTGTGTGTGTGTGTGTGTGTGTGTGTGTGTGTGTGTGTGTGTGTGTGTGTGTGTGTGTGTGTGTGTGTGTGTGTGTGTGTGTGTGTGTGTGTGTGCATGTGTGCGTGTGTGTGTGTGTGTGTGGGTGTGGGTGTGTGGGTGTGTGCGTGCGTGCGTGCGCGCGCGAGCGCGCACACACCTCCATAAAAACGCAGCCCCCGGGTTCGAACCCGACCGCGGCGGCTGCGTTTTTATGGAGGAAAAACGCTAAGGCGCCCGTGTGCTGTGCGATGTCAGTGCACGTAAAAGATCCCCAGGTGGTCGAAATTATTCCGGAGCCCTCCACTACGACACCTCTTTCTTCCTTTCTTCTTTCACTTCCTCCTTGATCCATTCCCTTACGGCGCACTTCAGGTGTCCAACGATAAATGAGAGATACTACCCATTTCCTTTCCCCCAAAACCAATTATTATTAATTATTATTACAAGCCCAGGAATCGGGATGAACGCTTCTAGGTTGTACGGATGCCACCACGTGCTCCAGGGCGCTGAAGATGAAAAATTACTGTGGGAGTTGTAAATCTTTGAAATACATCAAACCAATCTCCTATAGTACTCTGTGCCAGCAGCGCAGGAAGCATTTTATAGGTAGGAAGAGTATGCCATCGGTATAAACATCTTCGCGCTTCATTTCGCCACCCTTTTTCTCTCAATCAGAGGTGAAATACTGCCATTGAGTCGCGCGAGGTTTGTTACTGACGGCCGAGAGATGGCGCTTGTTACGGATGCCCGGGAAAGCTGGGCTTGCCGCATAGGCGAAAGTCTACGACTGTACGTTGTCGAACGAGAAAAGCTCTGTCTCGCTGTTCTTGTGCAGAGGTACATCATCGAGCTCGACCGATCGTCCGGACTGGTGACCCGCGTGGCGTTGCCAGGAAGTGAGAGCGCCGCCTTCGGCCCGGTTTCCCTGCGGCAGACGTTCGCCGCGTACAGCCAGCGGAGGGACGACCTGAGCGTCCCTCCCCCGGGCCACTACGTCTTCAGCGCGCATCACGACGCGGAGGACCTGGGAGAACTCGTCGCCTACCGTGTCGTCAAGGTGCGTGATGCGCAAGCCTCTCTCTAGCTGTTTATGAAACGGGCGAGGGCGATGCTCATTTCGAGCAAACTCGTCATCACCATTCCCCTGCACGGGGCAGCGTGTTCCCAAAAACATAGCCGGTACACCACGTGACCTACCATGTTTTTACGCGAGGGTCCCGCACCGCTGAGAAACCGACGTCGATGCCGTTGGCCGGGAGCGATAAATCCTGAGTGAGAAGCAACCTATGTGGCAGTTGGGCCACCTAGGTCACGTGCCCTTGCGACGTCATCACACCCCGCCCATCTAATTGTGAGCAAACTGAATTAATGATTGGTCGCTCGATGTTGCCCGGGAAGAGCAACCAGGGCCCCACAAGCCCCAGAGGCGGCTGTGTTTGAAACAGCCAGCTGCCAGAAGAGTCGTGCATCCCTTAACCGCTCAAAGGTAGCACCACTGCGCCAGGAGTGGTATGAGGCCTCCCAGTGATCTATGAATGTGGAGCAGAGAATGGCCACTTCCGCATATATGAACATTAATCCATTAACGCTATCGCGTCGTATCCTTAAGGCGGAGCTTAAGTGTCCCCTCCAGTTTTTTTAGGCTGTCCCTGTTGTAGCTTAAATGAATGGCAATAAATAAATTTATTCTAAAAAATTAATGTAGCTTCGCTCAGCTAATGCAGGATATACAAAGCGAAAGCGAGATTGAGGTCCCTACTGACCCACGGGGAAAAAACCAGAAAAGGCGCCTTGCTTGACTACATAGGATCAGCCGGGAGAAGTTCCTGCCGACAAGAAACACACGCTTGTGCGGGGTAAGTTCGAGTGGTTCATAGCAGAAGTCTTGCGCATAGCGTAAAGTACACGAAATTAGACTGTAATAACAGCTACACGTGCCGACAAAAGCAAACGGAGCGCGTTGCCATCTAACATTTTTCACACGATGCCTAATTGTAACTGGGAGCTCTTGTGTGTTAAGGAACGAATATGCTTAAATATTGTCTCCCGCTTCTGTACAATGCAAGAATAAAGTGCCGTCATGCAACTGTTTTTCGGGCTTTGGCTGCCTATACTTTGTACTTCCTCGGTGTTTCATTAAGCGCCCAAGCTGCAGGATTTTTTGCTGGAAAGTCAGGAAATAAATCTTGATGATGTACTTCACAACAAGACTAATTATGACTGCCCGTTACTGGAACTTCCTTGCAATACCTCCAGAATATACCTTTCAGCTTTAGTTTTCTAGTTCAAGTTTAATCAACCAAGCAAGCTCGCATTGTGGGACACTATACAGCCAGACACTGGAGCATGCTGGTGTCGATCCCCTCTCCCGCACGGAGGAGTATCATCTTATTCACGGTTTTTTAGATTTGCACCAACCATGAAAGTGTTGATAAGAATCAAGCCAATTAAAATGCTGGACGAAGGAACAGCGGATGTTTTATTATCATAGGTACCGTAAACCAGTTTTGCATCGATGCTCATGTAACACGGAACTGATTCGTCCCAAAGCGAAAAAGGTCACGAAGAAAAAAAAAAAGACGGCACCTCTTTCTTCTTTCACTCCCTCCTTTATCCCTTCCCTTACGGCGCGGTTCAGGTGTCCAACGATATATGAGACAGATACTGCGCCATTTCTTTTCCCCCAAAACCAATTATTATTCTTATTAAAAATAAAAAGATGGCCTTCCTGTACCCCAATTGAACATCATTGTACACAGGAAAGCAGATATGCTCATGTAAGGGGATAAGAATGCGCACGCGAGTTTGTTTCCGGGCCTATGTGTGCGCGCGCATGCGTGACGAGTTCGTCAGCATGCAGCTACGCTGCAATCGGGAATAGCTCGATATGCATGTTCTTGTCGTAATTGAGGAAGAAAAGAACGCCCGAGAGACTTAAGCACCACCGAAATAATGTACCAATAGCGGGGTGCAGGGTTCATCGATAGAGCTCATTAGCAGGGCTGGAAATGTCCTCACGAAAACTGCCGCTCAACGTTTCATACAGGGTTCCCTCGTACAGAATTAGCAACTTCTACTGATTTTCTGAGTAGAAGTTCAACTCCTTAATGCAGTAGCTTATGCAATTGTCCTTGCTGCATTCAAATTTTCGTCTACTTTCGGCTCGCATGTAGCCACGTTGGACACACGCTTCAGGCAGTTTGGTAGATTCATGGGCGCGCCGATCATTGTTGCCAGCACGAGTTGGGACCTTCGCGGTACTCTAAGATTATCCAGTGACTCTAGAAGCGAGCGGAGCTAGGCGAGCGCAACGACGAAGAACGTGGTGTGACGTCATACCAAACGACGGCGGCGAGCCGCGCGCTGTGACGTCTTGCCAGGTGGCGCGGCGAGAGCACAAAGCACAGTAACAATCTCACATATTTCGGTGGACACCCGAACCGCGCCGTAAAGGGAGGGATAAAGCCCTGGATCCAATTCGCATTTGGGTCTCGGCCACGTGTGATCACTGCTGCCCTCCAATAGTCTTCAACACTCACTTCAAAGCGTAAACGGAGCAGGCAGCCTGGGTCACAGAGCCATACATAGTTCATTTTCCAGGACGCCCATTGTATGATCCGCCTCGGTAATAATCATTTGAACTAACAAGATAACGTGATATATATATATATATATATATATATATATATATATATATATATATATATATATATATATATATATATATATATATATATATATATATATATATATATATATATATATATATATCTGTTATAAAAAAGCAACGGCGACGCCATTTACTGCGGGTCTACACCGGCATAGGTCTCATGTGAAGATCTCATTGATGAAAGAATGGACAGTTGAAGGAATGGCAGTAATGTCACAAATGATATCTTGAGATTAGAGATATAGGCACAATAAATTTGTGAAGAAATGGCACAGGGCTTAAAATGAGGCAGACGGCTCAGACAAGTTGCCTTTCATTGGGTGTTCGAGGGTACCCAGGCATTCATTTTTGAAGTGTTGAAGTTCCATGTCGCAATCGAAATTTACATTACTTAGTACAAAGAACGTTGTTTTAGGCACATTTACGCTACATCGTTCTGGATATATCCCAGTATTTTTTTTTCATAATTGTTAAGATAGCACTTGAAAACCAGGACATAGAATGAGAAGGGACAGTTTTCCTTATCCTGATCATGTATTAGAATATTCCTGTCACCGTAAGCCCCTTGAAGAAACACACAGGAGCACATTTCTTTATTCCCGTAATGCATTGGAAAAGTGACCAAGCCACCCCATTTTCTTGGTCATGCAGGGCCGCTTCGTTCAAGAAGTTCATCAGACTTTCAATAACTTCGTCACCCAAGTGGTCACTCTCCACAGAGACTCCGACTTCATCGAGTTCACCTGGACGGTTGGGCCCTTGCCCTCGTCGTAAGCCACTTGTTGCTATTCTGCGAGCGATGCTGCTAAAATGCGGAATCACTTGTCATTGTTTAGTTTCTTTTAAGTACTGTACTTGCACAGGTGCTGGAAGGAGTACTCTCTCGCCTTCCAACCCCATTTACGTGTTACGTAATAAAAATTGCAAGCTTTGTCATGTGCTAGCGCATAGTAATTGCTGGCACAGTTTGTCTTGATCTATGCTATCATAAGCATGGTCGAAATTTCTTTGCTGCGCCTCTGTCGATAAAAGTAACATTGTACAAAACATTAGTGCGGCCAAAACTAGAATATGCATGCGCAGTATGGGATCCCATTCAAATCACTCTAATAAATACACTTCAATCCATTCAAAATCGCGCGGCACGTTTTATCTTATCTAACTATTCCTGTCACGCCAACATTACTTCCATGAAAAGCACCCTTGCCCTGCCGGACCTTTCTTCGCGCCGTAAATGCTTTCGACTTTGTCTTTTTCATAGAATGTATCATCATAACCCTGTGTTAAAGGATAATCTTCTTGCTCGCCCATCATACATATCCTCCCATTCTGACCACATGTTTAAAGTTGCTGTCCCATTTTTCAGAACAAAAGTGTGTCATAATTCATTTATTCCCAAAACCAGCGCAAACTTGAACGACCTTCCTCCCTCCATCGCTGCCATTAACAACTTCAAGACCACTGTATTTTCTGCCGCTTTGTAAAATAATATTGTATAATATGCACTGTTTTTGTTAAGTAACAATACCACTCCTTTCTGTAATGCCTTCAGGCCTGGAAAGTATTCGAAATAAATAAATAAATTCCAACCAGGACAGCGTGTCGCGTTTGCCTACATCCTTCCCTGCACTGTCAGCGTTGGTCAAACGTTCAAGGGAATCCCCCAATGTGGAGCACATTTCTAATAAGGGAGTAATTATTACTCATTGGCATCCACCCAAGCGCAGCCTTATGCTTACAATGCAAAGCTATATAGCTTTCTCAGAAATTTCGTACTTAAAGAAAAATTCGTCCCGGGACCACTGCATCACTAGAGTAGCTTTCCTTCGTAGCAATAAGGCTGCGCTTGGATGGATGCCAATGAGTAATTACTCCCTTATTACTGTTAGAGTGCATACTGGAAGACGTCCCTCCCTTCTAGAGCACATGTCTAAAAGGCATGCTTAAACGAAGAAAGGTGCTTGTGTTAACTGTAATATGAGCACAGACTTGATGAGGTAGTTTTAATGTGGTAGGGTTAAAAAGCTGGTGCCGTAGAAAATCTGACGTTGGCGTCGTCGGCATTTGGCGTCGTTGGTCGTGAGCGAAAAATCCACAGAGATTCAACCTAGGAGGCAAGTGGGCCACATAGGTCACGTGACCTTGCGGTGACATCATACCCTGCCCACCGGATTGTAAGCAAACTGCCCAAAATGGCAGGTGGAAGTTAATTAAATGATCGGTCGGTCGGGAAGAGCAGCCCGAGTCGCACAAAGCCCACTGATGGCAACATCTACCACCGCAGGAGAGTGGCGCATCGCATATGAGGACTCCGAGGGATCTATGAATGTAGAGAATGATCAGTTGTGCATGTATGGAAATTGACCCCATTACGAGCTTAGCTGTCCCCTTAAAATGTTTATGCGATAGAATAGAAGCCTCACAGGAGCAAAAAAATCGGCGGCATCTAGAAAAACCCTGATTGGCTGGCGGGCAGTGGCGTCATCAACAGACAGGAGATTGCCCATTGGCTGGAGGGCGTCACCAGACCCAGTAGGTCTGTGGAAAGCCTCCACCTGCCAACGGTGGCAAGTGGTGTTCTGGAAGAGCTCAGGAAGAGCAACCTGAGGCAAAGATGGCACAAGATTTTTTTTTACTATGCCAACTATGCCAGCTGTGTTCCACCTTGTTTTCAAACATTGTGCATGGCCGCGGCTTTGCAGCGTTGCACCCCAGTGAAATGAAAGTGATTCGAACCGAGTTCAATGTGCACCAGCAATATAGCGTAAGCAACAGACCGCGCAAGCGTGTGCTGTGATCTGCACCATGCAGGGCCAGTGACCTCACGGGACAGGACGTGGTCACCCGCTACGAGAGCGACCTAAACAGCGACGGCTTCTACACGGACGGCAACGGCTGGAAGAACATGCACAGGGTGTGAGTCCCTCATTGGCCTCTCTGGTGATTCATCACACTCAGCGGTAAGGTGACAACACGGCTTAAAAACCACAGAGAACGATTTGTGCGTAACTTATTATTCTTAAAACGGTGAATATGCATTTGCTCTCGCTACACGGTAGGAAAATTTGCCTGTCTTTTTTTTTATTTCTGGACTGCTGTTATCACTAATAATCACTTCTGTCATTCTGCACGGTGCGTTAAGTGCTGTGAGAGTGGAAAAGGGGTAATGGATGGGTTCATATGCTCTCAGGCATTCGTGACATTTTCTGACTTCCTGTAAAGGACGCCTGCACATTATCTTTTAGCGCGCTAGCACTTATAGTGGCTACTCCCCGCATTTAACCGTTGTGTGTTTGTCAGTTTCGTGGCAGGCTGCTCACCTACCCACCGAGTGAACAGATGAGCAGCCTGCCCACCGTGTCAGGCGGCAGCTCAATCGTGAAAGGCTGCTCAGGAAGAGGAACCTGGATCGCAACCCAAGTTCCATTGATGGCCGCACCTGCCATAGAAGAGCAGTGGCACATCTTAATTTGGCAGCTGCACCGCTGCACCAAAAGTGATAGGAAGACTCCCAGGGATCTATGCATGTAGCGAATGACCAATTTCGCGTATATGGACAATAATTAACCCATTATCGCTATCTGAACAACTGCCATCCGTGAACACTGGATCCGAACACCGGAACCGAAGTGAAAACTGAACCGCTAGCGTACCTAATACGCACTTGGCCTAACTATGCAAATCAACCATATTTTTTTTTACTCCTCTTGCCTGAATAAAGAGCTATAATTAGCGCCGTTCGAAATTCAATGCCAATGAAAATGACCGACTGCTTAATTTATTGACTGATCGATCTATCATTATGAAAGCGAAGCTGGTAAATCCGGAAGAGAGATTCAGACTGCACTTTTTTTCCCCATAGGGCTACTCTCCAGGATGAGAAGCTACCCATTCCGTCCAACTACTACCCCGTTGTCTCATGGATCTACGTTCAGGCAAGCCGAATCCTCTCTCATCTGCACGCATTCCCTCGACTTAGGAAGTTCTCATCCGGTGTTATGAGCGCATGACTCGCTGCCTGAGAAACGTATTGTTTGGGCACTTGTTTCCTTTAATACGTCACGAATTTTCGTCTCATTGATTTATCTGGCTCAGTGGTTACGGTATTCGGCTACTGAGCCGGAATACCCTGGTTCGATCCCGACCGCGGCAGCCGTGTTTCGATGGAGGCAAAACGCAAAGACGCCCATGTGCTATGCGATGTCAGTGCACCTTAAAGATCCCAAGGTGGTCGAAATTATTCCAGAGACCTCCACTGCGGCACCTCTTTCTTCTTTCACTCCCACCTTCCTCCCATCACTTACTTTCTGAAGAAACAGGTTTGGTAGTTCGCACGCGTACCAGTCATTAAATGTAAACAAATCCAACCTCATTCATAAAGCTATAACTCGAAAAGAGAGTAAACTGAGCTCATGAAAGAGAGCTGTCTTCCGTTGCATGCGGCTAAAGGAGCAGATGTACCGGCAGTATAGTTTAACTAAAACTTGTACTTCATATTGAAGCGTGCCCCACACTTATACACATTCGAAGAGTGATTTGTGCACGTACATATTAAAAAGCCACTGGTCCTTGTGCAGTACTACCCAGATTTTATTCAGTAAAAAAAGTAAAGAGGAAAGGAATTCGTACTAAGTGCACTGCCAATGCACAACAATGAAAAACGATCAAGTTTTATCATTCTTTTTTCCGGGAATGCTTACCATCCTGTTCGCTTTTCCATTCTTTTAAAGTTTTAATGCGACACCAATAAAAGCCTCAAGTGATAAAAAAACGTATCATCAGTCATAAAATTCACCCATTTTCGGAGGGAAGTTATGGCGCCAGCCGGAAGTGACGCGACTTTCGGTAAGAGCACCGACAGCTTCCAGTGCTATCGCATTATCAACACAGAAACTAATAAGGTGTCCCTGTGACTTTTTTCTTCGCACTCTTCCATCATTACCTTGGAGTAGCGGAAGCTTACTTTGTAGGCACTAACAGCTTCATCAGGCCTTGAGTACCTCTTACCGGAAACGTGATCTCTCAATGTGCATAGATCGGGACATAATCACTCGGAGCCAGGTAAGGATTGTAATGCGAGTGAGCAGCACATTTAACCTCTGTGGACTCGCAGGAACAGCTGACGCAGTAAGATATGCATTCTGGGGCGATGACTAAATGGAAGGGTATAAAAGTGGTTACTTCTTCATGTATTAATTTACGGGCACCCTTCTTCATTCATCAAGCTGGCGTTCTTGTCACCGCAGGACACCGGTCGTGATGTCACCCTAGCAGTACTACCGGACCGGCCGCAAGGAGGCAGCAGCCTCAGAAAAGGGCACATTGAGCTCATGGTAAGCACTTTGCACGCGGCATGTAAGAGATCAGAGTTCAGCGTGGCGCCCTGAAGGTTACTGATCTGGCTAGTCTTCTACCTGAGTCATTATTATCGTCATCAGCCAGATAACATGCGCTGCAGGACAAAGGCCTCCTCTCCTACGGTATCCTAATTTCATTTCAATTTGAATTTGCCGCCCCCTGCTGTGCCTTCCTTTTGTGGCTGTCCATTCTGTCGCCTCAACAATAGACAAGCGTCTTAACCACGGCGCGGTAGCTCAGTGGTTAAGGCGCACGTCTACTGAGCCGGAGTACACTGGTTCGAACCCGACCACAGCAGCCACGTTTCGATGGAAGCAGATTGCAAAAGGCGCCCGCGTGCTGTGCGATGTCAGTGCATGTTAAAGGTGCCCACATGGGAGAACTTATTCTGGATACCTGCACTACGGCACCTCTTTCTTCCTTCACTCCCTCCTTTATCTTTTCCCTTAAGATGCGGCTCCGGTGCCCACAGAGATATGTGCGACAGCTACTGCTTCAGTTCCTTTCCTCAAAACCAAAACAACTTTTTTTATTTGTACTCTTGATTATGCGTTCCACCCATCTTTTTCCTACTCTTAGTTCCAGCTACAGTGTATTACTTTGTCTCGCGTTTGTTGTCTAAGTCGTATTTCTCACTGCCTCTTGGCCCAAGTACCCACTGAACTGCCATCAAACGCAGGCTCAGCAAGTCAAGTACTATAAGGAGCATATAGTTCCGCTTTCCAAGCAACCAGCCGCAAAGCCTGAGCTCACTTTAGTGAATTCGTTTGTGATATTAGATACATTTAGCACACCGTGTACCGTGTTACCGTTAACGGAACACCGAGAACCTGCCCACCGCCAGTGCGCACGCGTTGATTGGTCCCGATGTGACAGGCGTGCGCGCAGCTTCCGTGTACCCAACGCCACCTGACGCCCTCTAGGTGATTTGCGCATGCGCACTTAAGGCCTCCGAGATCACCCACGCGCGAGCCCATGGCGCACCGACGGCGCGCAGGCTCCCGCGTTACTCCGGTAGCAGTAAAGATAACTGTAATGGTAACATTGTACATGGTATGCTAAATGTGTCTATTTCCATTATTATGGCCTCACCATTCCCTGAATATGCGACCTGGCCGCGAATCATGCGCAGCGCTGGAAACAATGCCACCTTTACAGCTTCCGCCTTTCCTCCACTTGCTGTTCTCACAGCTGCTATATACTCGGCTCATCGCGCGTGACCCAAGTTAAGTGCGCAGATGTAAGACGAGTTCTCCATTGTTGGCAGCTCGACCGGTGGCATACGACAAGCGACGACCTGGGCAACTACGAGAGCATCTGGGAACCGAGTGAGCACCCGCACGGAACAGTGGCGAGCGGAACCCACCGTGTGTTTCTGGGCTCGGCACACGAAGTTCAGATGATGCTCCGACTGCAAGCTCTGCAGTTAGTCTACCGACCGATACTCGCGTTTGCACCTGCGCAGTGGAAACCTCAGGTGCAAAAGGTACGACAGCACCACCACGCCGCGTAGTGAACCTTATACAAAATGGAACTGTGCTCACTGTCTCAGTTTGTCAGCAGTGATGTGTAATGTGTGTTGTTTCGAAACACCAACAAAAATGACTCGCTGGTCTGAGACGACAGCAATTTGTATGCTAATTTCATTACGCATAAGCGACTAAAAGGTGATTGTCATAGTGGATACACCCGTTAGCGAGTGTCATATGCCTTCCAACTCCTGAAGCATTGAGAGGAGAAATGCAGTACTCTGGCAAAGCTCCCGGTGACTGTAGACTGCATTACGTTACTGTATATTACCCAGAGTTGCACATAGGTCTGTCATATTTCTCCCATAAGCATCCAAATTGTGAAGGAAAGCCGCAACTCTTGGATGCAGGAGCCGGACTAGGTGTCGTGGTAAGAATGAGTGCAAGCTCGATCCGCTTGCCGAAATTTCTTTATTCTAGGCAGATTACTGTTGCATTGAATGACACAACTTGTTAGTAACGCTTCGACTGTACCAAGGCCTATCTCAATAAGAGAGAGAGAAACGTTTAATGAATAGAACAGTTGGGTGGTCCCTCATTCCAGGAGCACATTGGCTTGTGGTGGATGGGTGGCGCAGTGTGTTGTAGACGCCACAATTACAAACGCTTTCTTTTTAACAATTGGCAAACACATGTGAGAAAATTACTTGTTATTAACAACAAAGCACCGTTTTCAGTGAACATGTGCACTCAGAGAAAATAAACGGCCCAAAACATGAGAACAGTAGGCCTGCACGAATGGATTGTCAGCAAGTCTAGTGCTAAACGATGCAAAGGAGTTGGCTTCTCTGCAATGCATGCACGCTTTTTAACCATATGATCGCGTTTAGCGAATAGAGTCGCCAGCGGTGCAGGAAAAAAAAAAACCGCGCAACTCTAGGTACTGTCGCAATCGGAAGTTTACGGGACACAAGTGTGCGAAGCAAATTTTTTGTCGGTGCAGTCACGTATTCCAGTCGCCTGAAAAGCATCATGGTATGAGGGGACAAGTATGCTCCATCTGCTCATAACAATACTGCACGACTGTGCCGCAAGGTAAATCTGAAGTACACTTTTTCAGAGAACACGTGTCCTGTAATGTTTTGACCACTACGTACTTACTCTATACAGTAACTCTAGAGAGCATCGCTGAGCAATGCCATCTGACGAAAGAAAGCAGATGTCGGCACTTCATCTTATTCAATGACGGCACAGGAATGTCGTCTGGGCCGGCAAGTGGCCGACTGTCAATAACTGGCCAACAGCCACTATAACAGTCACTAGAGCAATTAGCAAGCTGACCGGCACGTAGCGCAGCAACAATTTCAGGGATTCGGCGCCTTCCTGTCCCATGCAGTTTTGAGCAGGTTATATCTAAGGGTATCGGCTGGGGCACTTTTATATTGCGTTACTTTATTTGTCCCAACATAGTGTTTGCCCATGCAGTTCTCTGGTTTACGGGCACCACTGCCGAGCACGATACACCTGCTAACGCTGGAGGCGCTTTCGCGAACTGAGGTGCTTCTGCGGCTGGAGCACTTGGCCATCGATCAGAACGCGGTGCACGTCAATGTCACGGTAAGCTGTTTAGAGCCTCTGCCATCGGCAATCCTCATTCAGCACCGAAAATAGAACCACTATTGAGGTCATCTCTTCGAGAAAGTAGGACTTCAGGTAGGCCCCACACACAATTGAAATTATTTATGAACAAGGGCTTTTTTTTTTCTTCGGTTTCAGCTTTCTAGGGCCCACCACACGGCAGCCCTAATGTCAGGGATGAGAGTGGATCACAAAATAAATGAGGGGTCCACATTACGTGGTTTTACCGAACGATTGTCGGACAATCGGCACAAATGAACACAATACCCGTACACCTCCTCAGCACATTGTATTCATTTGGTACAACAGCATTCAGCTACCTTATGGCAGTATAGGCGCGCAATTACGCATCATAAATCCTCAGAAACAAGCGGCAGGTTTTACTAAAAGCCGTTTAAGGCCTGAATACAATTTTCATCGCTTTTAAAACTTGTCCAGGGCACAGCACAAAGTGCAACAAGATGCACACCGACAAACATGCGCCGACACGTTCAAAACTAAAATTCATTGCCTGGTGATATCGTACCTCGAAACTAACCCTAATCTAAGCCTCACAGCCTGCTGTTTGTCATTCATGCAGAGGCTGCTGAGGGGCATCCGACTGAAGAATGTGAGGCCCGTCAGCCTGGCTGCCAACCAGTTCCTTCCGGGACCCAGGAGACACCGCTGGCCCACTTATGGGCAACCAGACCCCATGGAGAACACAAAGCCCCTAAGAACACCAGTCATCACGAGGCACTGGGACACCGGGGACACACTGGTTTCCCTATCTCCTGGCGAGATCACCAGTCTTGTGGCGGAGGTAGACATGCGCGAGCCGTTGCATTAGTGAAAATTCAGGCTAGTGCAGCAAACATTCCTATAATTAATTCAAACCATGAAAGAAGGGAAGCTAGGACAGGCCCTTGCTGTCCGAGCCGGGAAAAAAGGTGTGCCGGAAGTTACGCGTTTTTCTTAAGGACTGCTGGCAGTTTTTGGCTGATGGTGCAACCAATGGTAACATTCGGCGCAGCAGTGTCGCTTGCATCATCGACACGTCTGTCAGTTTCGGGCGTCCCACCGAGAGTCGGTTGCTGTGCATGTGCCAGCCCACTGAGACAATGGCCAAATAGACACAGGGAGCCTTTGTGTCCGGCTTCCAAAGTGTGACGTAACGGCCCCTCCTAAATTCTTCCCGTCCTTATGATTTGAAGTTTCGGTTTATTCGAATTGATGTTTTGGTGCAGTCGAGTTAAAGTAGTACAGACATCAAGTTTGATTTCGTGTTGTATCAGGAACGATGAGCTAGACCTTAGTGTACACAGACCAGTGGCGTTCCACTCGGTGAATTTGCCCTTTTGCAGGAAATTTTCCATCCAAAATATGGTCTACAGTACTGCGAATTCCAAGAGTTAGCAGGGGAATTTTCCACGTTGAAGCTAATTTTTGTTAATAAAGATTAAGGCCTGGGCAAGGTGCAAATCTAGGTGCAAGGCACAAATTTGCAGACTGTGTGCATTGTAAGTCATATATGAGGTACACACTCGTGCTAGTCATTTGAGTGCTTGTTTCCTTTTTCTTTTAAGAACTGCATTAAGATTGAATAAAGCTTGAAAGTGAATTAACTGTTTCCTTTTATACACAGAGGCCGTTCCTCACAGTGCACGCTCTTGAATAAAATAAGTGACGGCGTGCAGGAACGAAAACATAATACTGTGACATAACTCAAGATCGAAGCAGCGAATTCTCTCAAAGGAGGCTATCTGCAATAGCGTCAACCAGTTTTCATTGAGCTGCAGTTAATCCGCCACCACACTACCATAAGGGATTACCCACAGTTAAATCCACAAGTAAATTCGGCAGAGGGCCTCCTTTTCGTGGCATCCGCCATTTCATTCTTCAGTGGTATCTGACAATAATTATCAGGCGATGTAGAGACGTGTTAGTAGATATGGTTCGCAGCAGCCTGCCTCATCTAGAACGAGAAAGGCTTTCATAAACTCTCGCAGCTTATAAACTTGGCTTGCAGCATTGGACATGCTTTCCAGTGCCAAAATCCAATTGCACGCACATATGCGAATTTGATACAAGTTCACCTATTGGCAAACAACATTTATAATTGGGTTTCTAAACATTAGCAGGAAAGAGGCAAGATTACCGCCCATCAACCATCAACACAAAGCTGAAATGCCGTCTTGCCACACTAATCTGTACCATTCTTCCATTTAACCAAGAACCAACACTCACAGGAACCACAGGTCTCCATTTGTGCTGCTCAAAGTGCCTTATGGATTCATTGTTTTGTTCTGTACTAGAAAATTATAATTTCATCACTCCTTTTTGTTACGAAAAACTTTTGACCAGGAAAGCAGCAAAAAGACACTGGTACTACTCAAATGAGTCTGTAGCCCTTTGACTCAATTCTTCCAATTTTTAAAGCACGTTGGCAGGACCAGACAGAGCAGTATGTACTGATGAGTTTAATCCTATATGCTTCGGAGGTTTGTTCCAAAAGCAATGTGCTTGAAAGTCTAGCAATGCTAAATTAGATTCAACACCACCCGTTCATAGAGTTAAACAAAGACTTCCAATACCTCTTAGATTGCCCTTTAGTGTGTATCCTGAAACAAGTCAAAATCATGGCTCCAAATAGGCATACAGACTACTTTTACACAACCACCAGTGTCCACCTGTATTGGGCAAGTTTAAACTTGTGAGGCAAGTAGACAGTCCAGATCAGACGATACAACATTGATGTTCACCACTTTATTTTAGAGCGCCCATCAGTAGTCCCTGCAAAGAAAAACAAATCATGTAAAGTTCAGAAAGAAACAAAATACAGTAAACCCAAGTTAATTCAAGTCATCGGGACAGCAAAAAATAAACCAAGCACTGCAAAAAAATTGGGACCCAAGCAAAAAGGAACTGTAGCAGGATTGCGCTACATTTATGGTACGGTCAAATTTTGTGGCTACAAGTAATCAGAGAGGGTGGTAACCTAAGCCGCTAACCACAGAACACCACCACATAAAGGAACTGCGCAGGCTGGCGTTATGTCCCATCAACCAGTCGTGGGAAACAGCAAGAATGGTTGTGTCATACGACATGCACAGACGCTGCTAAAGTTGGGAGGTGCGTCAATGCCGGCACCTCCAATATACACTGGCGTGACGAAGCACCTGAAACATGTGACAATGAAACTGGTATCTCCTTCTGCATTGAGGTGAAGCACATCTTTTCCCTCTACAGGCATGCATTTCAGCGGTCAGCGAACCATACCACGACTTGATTTTGTGCTGGGGATACTGCAGCTGAGGCGCTTCGGGTATCAAAGTATAGACGTTGCTTCACAGTGCCACCTCGCGGCTCCGAAGGGCCCTCGATTCGCCAGGAGGGATTGCACATTTCTGCATAGCGCCTCCCATTGAAGCATAGTGCATCCCACTGGGAGGCATTGAAGCGCCTTCCAACTCTAACAGTGTCTGTGCATGTCACATGACCCAAGGCTTCATATTAACTGGGCTCTCGCAGGCTACCACTACGAATTATCCAGTAAAATTTGTCATGAATTACGGGACCGCACAAATTTGAATTAGCCAAGATTTAGAATTACAGAGACCTAATTATCGAGGTTTTACTGTACACGTTCTTACTTTGGAATATAGCCATCTTTCTGGGCCAAGCGTGTGATGCAGTCATCAGACTCCCCCTGCAAACAGCAAAGAACCATGAGCAAATCAAGATACTGTCTCAGGCATAACAGAGTGGAGTTTTAGACAGCTGGCTGCCCAGACAAGTCTGGCCAGCAAAACCCACAAGCAATGTGTCCAAGTGAGTACAGGGAGCAAGGGCATGCATGTTCGTGTGAAGCCATAAAGAGCACATAGAAGGCCCACCAGTGCTTCTGCAAAAGCTTCGAAATAGCACCGGCGTGCAAGGCGATAAGCAGAGGAGTCTAGATAGGCCGTTATACTGTCGATCTCGGATATGTCGAACTCGAAGGAGATCGCGAAATAGTTCGATATATCGATAATTCGAAATATAAAATATGCATGTCAAAAACTTCTCTAACAACTCCACATTCCTCTCAAGGCAGTTTCCCGATGTCGTGACTAGCGGGAACTTACTGATATGTGCCTCCAAGGCGCGTAAAAAAACAAAAACACAGTGCGATGACCAGAGCACATTATTTTGGAAGAACAAAATCTGTGACCTTTGCTTGCTTTTTCTTCTGCACCATCAAGTTCATTAAGCTGTCCTCAAGCTTGTTGACAGTGTCCAAATGAGAAAGGCCAGCTCCTTCCATTGTGCCGCAACAGCGGCGAATGACCCTGAAAGCTGGTGCAGTGCATGGTGGGTGGTCCTCTTCCGTCAGAACCTTCGCCGCTGCTCGAGCCTGCGTCCTCGCCACCCATGATGTCAGCCACAATCTCCGCATCAGCGCGATCCGCTACAGCTTGCATGCCGTCGTCAGCGCTGACGAAATCGCGTGCTGTAACGCCACCTGGGAATGCCGAGAGCTCACGAAATTCGCTGTCCAGGCATCCAGCACCATCGTCTTCACTGTCAAGACATTCGTCGTCTGCAGCTACCACAAAGCCTGCTTTACGGAAGCAGTTCACAATTGTGTTTTTCTTCATGTCGTTCCAAGCGCCAGCCAGCATTTGAATGTCTCCGAGGAGGTTCTCCTTGAGTTCGATTCCTAATCGAAGGTTGGTTAGGAGCCTTTGCACCAGTCGTCGTCTATACCCAACCTTAAACACTTTCACAATGCCTTGGTCGAGAGGCTGAAGTTTTGCCGTTGTGTTTGGCGGCAAAAACTTGAGGGTGATCTGCTTTGATGGGCAGACGACATGATCGGCCGAACAATTGTCAAGAAGACAAACTTTGCGACCAGACTTCTCCAGTTCAGCATCCCACGACTGTAGCCACTCTACGAAAAAATCACGTCATCCAAGCTTTCTTATTGGACGCGTATTGAACCGGGAGGCTTTTCGCATTCTTAAAGCAGCGTGGCGACCTCTCTTTCCGATAACAAACGGTAGTTCCGATAACGGTAGTTTGCATGACCCATCCATATTTGCAGCAAGCAAAATCGATATGCACACTTTGCTGTTCTTTCCACCATGGCATGCAGTGCCCTTCAGATACAGAGTCTTGTTTGGCACCATTTGCCAAAACAGTGCCATCAAATCTGCGTTGAATATTTGCGTCAGCGAAAAGCTGTCTGAAATATTTGGCCACTCTTCGGACAACCACTTTTCTATGTGACTTGTGCTAGTCGCCTCGCTTTCATCCGAAAGGGTCTTTCCGACGATGCTGTAGCGACTCTTAGATCGCTGCTGCCAACCAGTGCCACCAGTGAAGCTTTCTTCTCCAAAGGCCCCAGCAAAGCATTTGGCCTTCACCATGAGCATTGGGCCGTCAACAGTTACGTTCTTGGCACATGTCTCCAAAAATCAGGTGTACAATGTCTTCTCGACCTTGTCAAAGGTTGAGACGCGCACACGACACGCTCGAGGGCAACTGGACTGCACTGCCTTGAGCTTAACATTGGCTTTGTTCTCGAGGACCATACTCAGGGTGTTGTGAGGAATTCCGAACGCCGCGGCGACCGACGACCTTTTCGCGCCAGCCTCCACCTGTCGAATGATGTCCGCCTTTGTTGAAAAATCCAAATTCTTGCGTTTTTCGCGGCCATGGCTTCGGAACATGTGCCAAAAGCGGAAAGAAAAACGCACTGCCCCACACGAGTCTCAAGCCTTCACGTTGGCCTCGTGAAAAAGGAACAAAGCGAATCGAAAGACGCACCGCTCTGCGTCTCCGCACTACCACAAGCCCAAGCTGCACTGACCTCGTTCGTCTCGCTGCGCCAGCGGTGTCAGCCAACCAAAACACAGGAAACGGGCGCCTGCGGTCAGTGTGGTTTCTCCCTCCCGCTTCCCTTTCACACCCAATCGCACTCCAAGTGCTCTTCGTCACGTACCTTTTACCCACATGCCCCTTTCTCAGAGTGCAGGGCGGCGCGCGTGAGATCGCGGGAACATCGCGAGTGCTTCGCGAGGAGAAGCACACCTGCGAAAGTGGGATGCGATGAGAGAAGCACACTTGCAGGAGTGGGATGCAAAGGGAGAAGCACACTTGCAGGGCGGGATATAGTGAGAGAAGCGCACTTGCCAGGGCGCAGCTCAGCACGGAGTTCGATAGATCGATATGCCGGTGCACGGGAGTTTTATATACACGAACAATAGCGCTGTACTTTTGCATGGGATTCCAAAGGAGATTTTTCAACTGTTCGATATAGGCAATAATTCGATATATCCGGGATCAACTGTATATCACTCCACGAACATGTGGTAGTCTGTGCTTGATAATGTTGTGGCAACACAACAGCAGCTCCTTCTTAACCAATTTCATGCGTAGCATTGCATGGCACCTAAAGCTCAAGTCTAAATAAATGGCTCCAAGTATACTTCAAAAATTTATGATGACCCACCAACCAAGTTGCTCATTTCAATATTGCAAACACAACAAACAGTGCAGAACAACTGATGAGCTGTAATTGGCACATAATGCTCACAATATTCTGCCTCTTATAAAACTAGTGCATAAGGACTAGTTCTGCAAAGCATAAAAACAGATATTTGGATTCAACATGCAAAAATACATGTTCCTTGAAGATTTCATAATTATGACCTCATTAATAAAAAATTATTTTCATACATACTCTTCCCCCTTATAGACACGCAAACAAATGCTGTTGACGCACTCTCTCATAAGCCTAACTAACCTTCACATTTTCTCTGCTGAACATGAAGGAAAGTTCTAACACTTAAGCATACTTCATATTGTTTTGGTGGCACCTGACACAACAGTTACAATGCAAAGCATCTGTAAATAACTTTGCTAGCAAGTTACTCCCCCTGTGTAAAGCCCACAGGGGATTTTCAGTTAACTGAACAAATAAAACGAAGAAAAGGAAAGAGGAGAGCAAAAACACAATGTAGGCATTAAAAAAGTACACCCAGGAAAAATTAAGCAGCTACTTGCTAAAGCCCAACAACAAAGTACATATAACACATGCAGTCCCACAAGTGCTCGTAGAACGTGCACACATCAGCTAATTTTCAGTGCATATTAAAGCGTACATAAACTATCTTCAAGAACAGGAATACAAAAACTAATCCAAATCTCACTCTAGTTGCCAGCTCCGACTGTTGAAATGCCAAACAACAAAATGATTGATTCAAACGGCATTTATGTGGTTTCACTTGACATCATTATCTAGGGAAACTAACAGCTAGCACAGCATTCATTGTGATCATGACCACTTTTTCAGATGCCTCAGCTGAGGTTGAAGCAGTTGACCCTCTTATGTGGCCCCTGCTTCAGCAATGGTCATTCATGTCTCGAGAGGTGAACAGCCTGGGCTCAGCCTGGAACACCATGCAGTTTAATTTGTATGCCTATGTCCTTCCTGGAGCAAGAACGAGCAGATACCTTGAATCAATTTCTCAAATATCACCCCCTATGGCTAAGAAGGCACTCCTTCTACAGTAGAACTGATGGAGATCAGACTACCTCATGCATAGAACAAATTGCATGATGCGCAACCAAGATAAAGGTCACAAATCTTGCAAGGCATACAATTTTTTTGCGAAGCAGGTGAGTCAAGATTAAGAACACTGATGGTAATGTATTCATGCCACATCTGTTTACACTTGTCATTTCCACTTGTGACAAGACCAAAATGCATCCAGCAGAATTGCGTGTCGATTTCACATCATGTGAATTCAAAGCAACGCATGCACAGCAATCACAATGGTGAAACAGTCTCACAAAGTTTGCCATTCGTGTTATGAACACTTGACTGGATTTTCTTGATGGCCCTAGAGTACAAGTAAACCAAATCAAGTGCATCAGTTTTGCACTAGAACTGCACTAGTAAAGCTTGAGCAATTCACCTATTTACGGCTGCCATAAATTAGCATCGCTATAGTTGAAGAAGAGTTTAAAAAATGAGGCGCCACTTCATGTGTCCTTTCACTATGACACTACATCCTAGAAAACTTCTCACACTTTTTTTCTCTTTAAACGCCGAAGATCATTTTCCCCTGATCTGTGGTAGGTCTGCAGCCAGACCATAACACTGAACAGACAGCGCAGTTATTTGATGGCACAGAACACCACTGCTCCCATATTTCACCATCACTGTCAACTAGAAATAGGCATGGATGCAATAACAGCATTCAATAATGCCACATATCACTTTCAGTAGTGTAGATATCTGTGAACTCAGCACTGTGCGAGCTGGCATGAATAAATGACCACAAATATGGCAGGCTACACTCGGATACAACTCAAGGACGAAGCGGATTTTCCCTGTCAAAGGACCCCCTTGCAGCCAATGGCGTTGGCTGGTTCTTATGACCCTGCTAATTGGCAATGCAGGGAGAGGACTATCCCTACAGACGGAGGGGAATATCCCGTTTCACATGCCGCTCCTTTGACGGGAAAAAGCTGCTTTGTTCTTCGGTTGTTCAAACTATAGCTGCAACCACACTTCTGCCACCTGGGAGCAAGGCCTCACTGAAACCCTACTAGGAGTAACACACTAGGGCTAGGTTCTTCATGCAATAAAGTATGCGTTCCTGGAGCCACAACTCCAGTAATCTGTACGAATTTTCAGATGCAATATCAAATTACTTTTCCACAAGCAGGTATACTTAATGGCCCTTCAGTGTTTCAACTACAGCAAGAGATCCTACACTTCGACATTACTTCAAGCAAGCACAGGAATTGTGCAAGCCTACTTCAAAACATCGTGCAGGAACGGTAGCTTATTCATTATGCAAGTGACGCAGGTTCGTCATGAAGCTAATGGTGGGAAAGGGAAGTCCTTATGCTTTTGTAGTACCCGCCTTGACACCAGCACACTTGGTGCAACACATCCTCTAGTTGAGAATGCTGAATGCGTCCGTAAAAAATACCCCGATACCTTCGAGTCAGTATGCGTAAGACAGAATGCATAACTCACCATTCGACGGATGGCACCGCAGATGGCGTACGCCGTGGTGTCACCGGTCGCCCGACCCGACTGCTCGTCCACCTGGACACAAGTTGTGCAATGAAACCACCTGACACATATATCACTATGCCAGAGCGCTGCTGAGCACCAAGCACTGGCATGGAACAACTTCGGCGCTTTTCGACGAACAACCACGACTCGCCGTACGCACACAGGACAGAGCAACTGACATGCGTCCAGTCAGCACAGGATGCATGAAACAAGTATCCAAGTGGCTTCATCCAAAACTTCTTTCCTTATCTTTATCTTGACTAGCAAAAATCGAAGAATTGACAGCTGCCCTCTTTACTTTCATTTCCTCAATCATATTGAACCACCATTTCAACCCAACAAGCAAGTACTGTACAAGACTACAGTGCTTTGTAACGACGTAAATTGCGAGAATTAACCTCCAGAAACAGCATGTCATGCAACAAACTGGTCGCGCGCAGCGTACTGCCTTGCGCGCAATGCAAGTCAAGAAATGAAAGGAGTTAAAATCAAGTGAGAACGTACAATGGCCAAGTTGATCTGAATGGAGGCATGATCCTTGGCGTGGATGATGCGGTTGCTCGTTGAGCTGCACAGAGAAGAATCATCAACAAATTAAATTTTCGGCGGAAAGATTCCGGTTGCAAGGTTCCGGCGCCACTTTCCATGCGCAAATACCGCAAGCAACGCGGGCTAGCGAAGGCCGGCGCACCAAACACGTGCACTTACCACTTGCGGGGAATGTACAGATCCACGTACTCTCCGGCCTCGTTCTGCATGTTTGGTTGAATCGGAGTTGTTCCCGAACACTGTTAAAGGGAAAAGCAAAATATTAAACCACTTCTTCGCAGCAAACAATCAACGATCAGAGCGAGCAATATTCTTCCTACCACGGAAAATGGCGTCACCACGGAAAAGGACTGTTACGCGTGTTGTTCCGCATTCCCCACCACCAACGACCAACTAATGGCGCTAGCGATCGCATTATAACTAATGTAAATTTATATTTTACAGACTAAATATAGCAAAACTTAAAGCAAAGTATTTTACTATTATAATGAATAAAGGTTTTTTTCGACTAGTTAGGACTATAATTCAATGAGTAATATTGCTGACTATAATTGCTGATTTTGTCTGTCTAGCGGAGCAAGAAGAAGTTGTATGCAGAAGGGTAGAAGCATTAATGGGGTACATCCAGGAGGTGTTCATACACGAAACTGCCACACGCGCCACACGTGCTGTTGATCCGGCTTGGTTGGTGTGGTTGCAGTGTTCTAGAACACTGTAGTGGTGGTGTGGCCGGCAGAAATTTCATTGTAACGCCTGCTTATCCCAGTGTAGTACTGGTCTTCTGTAACTGTAAATATTAGACTCAACAGTCCGTGCATACACAAGTACGAGTTCATCCTAGCGACTTTCTCCCGTTTTCTGAACCTGTCGCCTGCTGCGCGTCAACATGGCTAAAGCGAAGAGGATCGGAGCGAAGAAGACAAGCTCCTTCAATAAAGGAACGCACAGTCTAAACCCAGGTAACCACTGGAGCATTGCTTACTCTCCGAGTGTTTGCCGAGCTTGTTCAGCTCTGTGGTTCGCTTTTGCCCGTGAGCTTCACGCGTACCATCAATGAAGCTTGACAGTAGCGTTCGGTTGTCTGCTTGCGTTCTTGACTGTTATTCGCTTTTGCAGACAGACCCAAGAAGAGCAATGACACGACGATGCGAGATAAGTCGACCATCAAGCGTCTACTTATGTACAAGAATTCTAGACCGTACAGGTAAGCACGGCAATCTGTTCCCGCACTTTTGGTTCTTCGACATTTTACCTTTGCGTCTCGCGCTTGTTCCTCACAAATAGATTGTAATGCGCGGTGGTAAATGCCAGATATACTGGTTCATCATGAGTTCCCTGTGGTGACATTCGAAACAGCGCCTAACCTTGCGAAATCAGCGATGAGTTAGCTCACGCGTATGCTGTCTTTCGCGTCCGAACAGTAAGGACAAGGCGGGCTTAAACATACCTGGGTTTATTACATCGCAGCCACCGGGACTCGACGGCCGACGCCGATACGCAGAAGACGTGCGTCCCGGTGGCTGCTATGCAATAAACCCAGTTATGTTTAAGCACGAATGTGATACATGAAAGTGCCAAGTTCAACAAACGAAAGCGGGAAGCTCAAGAAACCGTCGGCACATTTGTCACAGATTTGTACAAGCTGGCTGAATCATGCGAGTACGGCAGCTTGAAGGAAGAGCTCATTCGCGATCGTCTGGTGGTTGGACTGATCGACATAAACCTCAGTGAGTAGTTGCAACTGAATGCTGAATTGACACTGGAGACGGCGATATTGACAGTGCGCAACTTTGAGATGGTCAATCTTCAGCAGAAAGAATTGCGACCGCAAACTGAGTTTGATATTGCAGCCGTAGGAGTCCGCGGTTCCGTACACCGAGTAAAACCTGAGAGACGCCCGCTACATGGCAGTCCAAATCAATGAGACGTAACCGGCTATTGCAAGTGGTGCGGCTCAGGTATGCCTCCGCACTACTGCGTCAGCTGTCCAGCTGCTGATAAAACGTTCTGGAAGTGCAGCAAAAAGGGACATTTTGCATCTGTGTGCTTGTTCACGAAGACTACGGGTTTGAGGCACTAGTCTCTTCGGGGGCGTGGGTTTGGATCCCACCGCTGCCACCATGTCGCGTCCAAAAGGACAAGGTGGACTTAAACATAACTGGGTTTATTACATCGCAGCCACCGGGGCTCGACGGCCGATGCCGATACGCAGAAGACGTACATCCTGGTGGCTGCGATGTAATAAGCCCAGTTATGTTTAAGGCCGCGTTGTCCTTACTGCTCGGACGCGACTCTGTCAGCCCCCAAGACATGCATCATTCTTGTCACTTTAGATAGTGCGTTGAGCAGTCATTACGGTGTACCAAATGCTGGTGCTAATATGAGATTGAATAGCTAATCTTTAGTAGACATTTGATACATCTGCACTTTCTTGCATTCCCAATTGTTCCTTTAGAAGAAACTTGAACGTGATGGATGTCAGCACTGTGCAGCGTAGTATGTTGTTCAATGGAGTGAATTGCTCGGCTAGTTGGTCCATAATGCACAGATGGTGGAGACCGCCAAACTGATGCAGGACAAGACAAACAGGCACACACAGAACACCGCTTGACTTACAACTTAAGAGTTGAAAATTCAGCGGTGTTGTGTGCGTCAGTTTCGCTGGTTCCACCATCTGTGCAGTATGTAGTGTGTGCTTGTTTTTGTGTCGTGCAAAATACCGGTTTTTCCATGTTGCATTCAGCGTGGCTTTTTGCCAAGCTGCTTTTTTTTTTTACATTTTACAGCAGTTAAACAAACAAACCAAATATTGAGCTAAAGGCAGAGAGAATGCGCACATTATGTACTCATTTGTCAGAGCTGTGAACAGTGCTCACGCTTATTCTTTGGAGTGCCACTGGTTTTCCAACTGCAATAAAGAGAAAAAAAGCAGTTTCAGTTCCGGTTCCATACACGTCCGTACAGATAGTTTCTAACAAACTGTCCGAATGCCACAGAGGTCTGTTTCTTACACTGACCTCTGTAGAGCTTCTAGTGTGACACAACAGTGCATTGGAAACTGCATGAAAAAAAAAATTCTGCTTTCAGAAACATTGTCCGACACGTTTACATAAGGTGGTGCACCACTTCACAACAGGCCTCCACAATGCTTTGTTTGGGCGGACTTTCTCTGCTAATTTAACCATGAATGAAACACTCGCTGTACTTTAAAAACATCAGCCTTAACTGCCTTTTCAATTTCTGCAATGATCATTTTAAAAATACTCGCAACACTGCTCAAATAATTGAGAGACTGTTGTCTTTCTTCGCCCTGATTGGAAGAGAGAACTCTACCTTTCACAGTGCTGCAAACAGCTTGTGAGACGAAGTATGGAAACACATGTCCCATCCTTTCCGTGAACAGTGGTGTGCTCAAGATTTTGAAAACAAAGCTTCATTTTGTTTGCATTAAATCATGAGATGAACAGCATAGGTAGAATGCATCCCAGTGTGAAAAAGAAAGCTAATAGTTTGTGTTTACTAGCCATAAGTGTCTCTTCACTTGTGCCGAAGGATAAAAAGCACCAGTTATGAAAAAGGATTTAACTCCTGAATTGCCTACACTGTTACTGTGAGGTTCTTGTAAAGCATAAGTACTAATTGGAAGAGGTGTATCGGAATATTATGAGTGAGTTAGAAAAACATTTAATGCATAGACGATTTACTATACAGGCATTGCTTTTGTACAGGACATAAGGTGCTAAATTTTTGTGCATTGTTTTCATTACCAGTAGAAAAATTTTAAGTCAGAAAAATATTTAATGTATAGATGGCTTACTATACAGACATTGTTTATGTACAGGACATAAGGTGCTAAATTTTTTGCCCATTGCTTTCATTACCAGTAGAAAAATTTTAACAGGTAGAAAAATTTTAACAGTTAGTAGGAAATGGCAGGTCGCACAAAAGGCTTTACCGAATCAGACATTTCTTTTTTCCCCTTTAATTACTGCATGGCTTGTGTATACCATTGAATTACTGAACATTCCCATTGAGTTATCCAACTAAGGCAACAGCTGAAATACAAAAGAAAAAAAAAGAAATGAGATCAAGCTGAGGTCTCATACCTTTCACATAAGTTAAGGGCAAAATTGGAGGCCACAAAAGAAAAGCACTATTATTCACAGACATTATCTGGGGTCATGAAAGACTTCTTGCAATGGTTCTGTTGTCATCTTGCTTCATTGGACATAAACGCAAACTACATTGTTGACTCTGCAAATGTTATCACTAGCCAGTCAGCGATGGCTGATAACTACAACTACTTTTTTCACTCTGTCTTTGCTCCATCAAATCTATTGGCTGAAGACGAGTAAATGAAATGCTTGCATGCACACCTTCTGCCATGCAAGATATTTGTTTATCAGAAGAAGGAATCCTTCACTTGTGCTCAACATAGATCCGAAAAAATCAGTTGGCCCAGCTGTTATCTCCAATTAATTTTTGAGACACTACACACAGAGGTTCTCAAAATCTCTTAGTTATACATCAGAACAGCATAGTTGGCCATATGATTGGTTGATTGTAAGAGTTGTGCCATTTATATATCCGGTGATACACACAGATTTGAAAACTACAGATCAGTATCACCATTACCTCAAAACAACCACTTGCCGCTGGTGGGATCCGAGCCCACGATTTCCGAATTCGGTGGTCGTTTGCTCGGATCTCGCCGAGCTGCATGTGGTTGTTTTTTCTTCTGCTTTATGATGAATTGTATTTAAAGGAATACTAAAAAATAAGTACCGTATCAATCTTTCTTTGATAAACACCACAAATTAGGAACAAAAACATCCCCTACGCTCCTTGGATTCAGTGACTGTTGGCTTCCGTCATGTATGTCATAATGAGCCCCCTCATTTCCCTTCCTTTCTCTGCTCTTCATCTAGCTTGGCATTCATGCTTCCACCTTTAGCTGAGCGGACGGATTTGTGGTAGTATGAATATGCGTTGCATGGGACTGAGGATTTTCACCATGGCATTATTCTGCAGAGACCGTAAAGGAAAGATAGTCAAGGCTGCACCATACCAGTCATGGGTGACGTCCGGCACGGTGGCCCGTGTGGCACCCAACCCCAAGTGGTTTGGCAACACCCGCACCGTCAGCCAGGGGGCATTGCAGGAGTTCCAGGAAGAGCTGGGCAAAGCCATGCGCGACCCGTACCAGGTGGTGATGCGCCAGAGCAAGCTGCCTGTCAGCCTCCTCAACGAGAAAGCTAAGGTATTTCGAGGCACCCAAAAGGGTCTGCCTAGTTTCCGTTGAAGTCAGTCAGTCAGTATTGAGATGTTAAACTTTTTTCTTGCTCTAGTAAGTGTAAATCTGGTTTGAGTGAGGCAGGCTTTGAGCCATTTGGGTTTGCATGTCATGAATTGCACTAATTGCACTGCTTACTGTCGGAGAGACAGGCTAAGTGATTTTTCCTGAACAGCAGCAGGTTCAATTCTTCTCAGATTGAGACGAATTCCTGTTGAAATTTCAACTGTTCTGTTTCCTAAGAGGCCATTCGTTTACCCAGAAATCATGCTGAGGTGGCGTATTTTTGTTATTCTTCTGAAGTTACTAGTAATACGTTGGTTTAGCGAGGACAGCTACAAGTACCATTTGTGCTAACTGCAACGAACAGCGTTTATATTTGTCCGCAGTATCTCTAGGCGTTACACTAGAGGGAGGGTTATATAAAAACAGCGCAGATTATGTAACCAGCATCACCTGCTGTGCTTCCGGTCAACTTTCTGCGCCTCTGCAGCTAGGGCTAGGCAGGAAAAGGGAAGTGGCGGGCCATTGTCCCTGTGCCGTGGAGTGTGGTCTACCTCAGCGCTAGCAACCCCACACTGCACACTTGTCTCTCCAACTTATCCACTTCACCAGAGCCACTGGAAGTTGACCAGAGGTATAGTCTAGATCAGGTCAAGAATAAGTCGCAAACCATTGAGTCACGCACAATTAGCTAGACTTCTTATGGACTACACCTTCATGTCTCCCGCTAGTGTTAGCATGTCTGGAGTCACTATGCACATAGTTGCCACATGGGTCACTAATTTTATCTTTGTGCTTGACTCTGAGTTGAGGTTCATTTCTATTGAAAAAACTAGAACCACTGAACCTGACCTTGATTATAGCGGGAATCTTTTGACAACACCATTTCTGTTAGTTCATTTGGTTTTTAATGTTCTACCTGTGTCTCCGAACTCATCTATGCACTACGCTAGTTTTTCAGTAAGTACGCTGCTATCTAATGGGCTTTCCTTTCATTTATTGGTTGCGCAGATCTCGTGCAGGCAAGCGCAGCGTGATTGTTTCACACTGTTCACAAGCACTGAGGAATAAAAGGCTGGAAAGCCATTACTATGCCCTGCAGTGGAGTGACTAGCATGAAGTGACTTGTAATTAAGGCCCCTAGTTTCCTGTGATTACATGAAAAATCGGGGATTTGAGCATTCATTTTTTACGGAATTGTTTGTTAACAACACTCCCTTTTTTTGGATGCTGCTACTGTTGTGGGCATGAGCAGCAACAGCAGATGGGAAAATGACTAATTTACCTTATTTGCTCGAATTTAACGTGAGGGGAGATGTTTAAGGCCTCAGGAGAATTTTAAGCATATTATTACGATTACAGCGCTATCTCAAATCGCAAGCATAGCCGAGGGCTCCCTGCCCCTAAATATGTGCAGGCAGCACACTGAAATGTGGAGGCATTGGATACATCCACGATATTTAAGAGGAAATGCTTCAGATGCACACTCCACTATCGAGTGAACCTAAGTTTCCTTTACATTGATGCAGTAGCCATTGCCACCGTGCCCTCGCTATACTTTGTGCTTCGAGTTGCCCAGTGCTGCGTCCATTTGACTTTCGTTCCTTTCCCTACTCAGGCTATTTCAGTGCCTTGTCTTTCTCAGGGACCCACGCAGCCTCTTTTCCACATCCATAGCCGCCTTCGCTTTGGCCCTTGCACGCTGTGTGCTCTCATTTAAATGCTGGCTTCTACTAATGGCTTGCAAGCCTGGTGTACAGGTCACTTTAGTTCCCGTGAAAAGCTCAAGAGAAAGGAAAAGAATTCACACTCTCCATACCTTGGTTCCAAATGTAGCACGAGGTGCATTCTGAGCCATTTTCTGATGTCACCTGTGGAATATTGCCGGTTGTTTGTTCTCAACTCTCGGAATCTAAAATTTTCGCTGCTGAAAGTTGGGGGACTTTGCAAGTAATGAAAACACGAAAAGTTCAGAATATTACTAGGATTATGGAATAAATGTTCTCAATGTTCAATTTCCAGCATCTCTGTTTGCGCCTCAGGAGACACGGGCAAAACCTCCTTTATTACTTGTGTGTTCTTATAAACACTTTGTACGTATTCTTAAACATATTACAGAACAATAGAGTGCATATCCTGGACACAGCAAGCTACGAAACGACATTTGGGCCCAAGGCACAGCGCAAGAGGCCACATCTGTCGGCTGGTGACTTGAGTGTAAGTAGCATTTTGTGACTTTTTCGTTTTTCTTTTTTGCGTGGTTGTGTACATTACTCGGCTGGTGTCGCTGTACTATTTTCAGTCGGCAAAAATGTGGCATGTTTTCATTTCATAGTGGTGCTGCTGCCGTCACATTGCAGATCTAGTCTTTGATTGTTGAAGAGGCTCTCTTAGACTGCATGTTGAGTTTTATTGTTGTGCTTGTCTGTTTCTGGAAGGGGTGAACAATGGCTGTTGAGTGAATTCAGCCTTACTTGAAGGGTAGTAAGGTAGCACACAAATGCAATAGCTGACCAATGTTTGTTAACTTGATGGAAATAGTTACCGTATTTACACGATTGTAAGTCGGCTCGAATGTAAATTGACCTCCCCGACCCCCCCTCCCCCCCCCCACTGCACACTTCTGAAAAGAGAACACTTGGAGGTCGTTTATGCTTTGCCTTCAATAATAAAACGCGATAGCACTATCCTGCGGCCTCCGCTTATCGCCAGCCGCTATCGGCTGCCGCGCGTGGGAGCGCCAGTGGCACATTCCAAAACGAAAATGTTTTAGTCACTAGACTACTCGTACACACTTGCGCCGTCATCCTCACTAGCTCTGCCGTCGTGATCGCTGCTGCGGTCCCACAGCTCGTCGTTCTAACATCGTCTGTGCAGCGCCACTTCCAAACGGGCACATCACAACATCGCGGAACAGCTGAAAATTTTGCCTCGCTGCAGCTGCCACACCTGATCACCCGTTGCGGACGTCAAACTTGCGGCCCGGCGCGCAGTTGTTTGTTTCTTTGACGTAAGGAATGACAGCCATCTCGAATGTAGCCATGAACGAGCGCCAGTCGCTTTCCGGACCCGGAGCACAAATAACGAATGACGAAGCACTACATTAAAAACTTGTGAAATGCAGCCGGCAGTAGTCAAATGCGTCAGAGCCAAAGAGAAGCTACGTGTGAGTGGCGTCTGCTCTTCTGTCGGCTACCGACACTCCCCAGCGCCACTGCATTTCTGAGGGGGTGTGCCGCCGCGATTGGAACAGCGGCCCTTCCATCAACTATCGGCGCTCCCTTGAGCGCCAAGTGCGCGGTTGAAAGTAAAAACAAAAAAACTTGGACAACGCCTGTTAAGAGTAGAACATGAATTCGTTATCGGGCCGCCGCCACTTATCAGCAGACACAATATGCGTCCACGTGTGGGGAGTGGGCTGGTGCGGTATGCTGCGTATCGACAGCCACCATCAGCCGCCTCGCGCAGGGTGAGGATGCCGGTTCTGCGCATTGACTTAGCTCAAGACCAGCACGAAGAGCGATGTGACGGAGCCGTGCAGCGAAAATTCAACCACGCTGTGGCATGCCTGATATCTCGCTTGTCTCGCCTTTATTTATGGTGGGATGCTTTGGTTTCGATTTTAAGTCGACCCCCCGCCCCCCACCTCGGATTTTCAAATTTTGAAAAATAGGTCGACTTACAATCGTGTAAATACGGTATGTAACAGTAAAAATTCATAGGGAGGCGAAAACACTGTGTTTGGGGAGGCATTCCACACTCTGCGCTTTGTCTTCAGACCTTGCGAGAGAGCGTGGAAAGGTTGGTCCTGCTCGTGCTGCCGGTCAGGTTGCTGCTGCTCTGTTCATTTTGCGAGCCTCCTTGTTGCTTTTTTGCCAGCAGTGCCCATGCCTCGCCCCTGCTTTAATCAACCGGTGATGTCACTTCTCTATTCTCGCAAACTCGCGAAGGGACTTTTCTTCATTCTTTAACTGTATTAGACTATAGCATGATAGAGGTACTACTAGTACTGAGTTTTTTAATCCCTATGCTGCCAGGAACCCACCTGTTTTCCCGGTGAGTGCAGGCATCCCTTGGCCAGGTGCTCAGCTTTTTTTTTAGTGCGAAAGCACTTATTTGAGCGTGTTCAGAAAAGACAAGGTCTGTGTTTAAAACTGTTGTTTCAGCAGCCGGTTGTTCATTCCACTGTCAACCAGTTTAGACAGAATGAATTAAATTAGTTGTTGGCTAGATGAATCGCTGACCTTTGACACAACTGTTCTGATTAAAGACCTTGTGGCAGTTTCTTTTTCCAAGAGTTGCCACAAGGTCTCCGATTATTTGTGTATGCCGGAGCGCCAGATACGACGCATGTAGTGCGGGTGCCAAATATCTGGTGGGCACAGATCTGGGCACCGCACTCGCGCCTACTTGCGTCCTGCGCGGTGAGCATGCACAGACCGGTTTCGGCAAACGCATGGGCACGCACACTTCGAAAGTTTCCTTAATCGGAGCTTTAGTGATGGTCGTCTTCGAGTGCACTGTCTTCCGAGAGGCCCTCGTCAGAAATATTTTCATAGAAACACGTCTTCGGTACCATCGATCACGTTCGATACCCCGCATTTCTTGAAATCACAACCAGCGAGCTCCTTGGGAATGCTGGCCGAAGCGTCCGTGATCCAACTGCGCATACGTGGCTGGAGAGGCTCATGTGCTCTGGTAGGAACTGCAGGCTCTCCATACCTCATCCAGACCATGTAGCAGCACTTGACGATATACAGATGTTTTCAGCAGCTATGGTTACTTTCCTTTTAAAAGCAGCCGAGTACTGCTCTGTCCACTTTTTGTTTTGTGCTTATTGTGCCCCTTCTCCTCCTGCCAGCGCCCTTCACTTGGCCTGCAGTATGCTTTCAATAAATAATAAATAAATAAATAAGTACCGTGAGAGGTGCGATTGCCCTTGACGTCGCCAGGGCAGGTCAGCATAGTGACCTCGAAAGCGAAACTACCGGTATACGCTGCTACTAGAAAGCGCCTCCTCTCACTTCGGAGCGTGATGACGCGTCAATAATAACGAAACCAGAACTGTAGAAATTTTACATGCTAAAATCTGTAAAAAAAAAAAAACACTCGTTTTGTACGCGGGTTCTTACAGTACCTGCATTGAGTATCTCCTCAAATAAGGCTGTGTCAGTGTGATAATGCCATAGGAGGTATGTTTGTGACTTTTTAGCCAGAAGGTAACTGTTGCTTTTTATAGTTGCATTTACCTGCAATTTAAATGTTTTAATTGGAACCCTGCAGTGCTGTAATGGGACATCTGCATTGCTTGCTTTAGAGTTCTATGCATCTTTGAAGGCGCCTTTTCTTTTTACACGTTTAAAGAAGTGGTTTATATCTAGTGTACAGCTGGGCCCTCAGTGAACAAGCTTGACTGAAAGATAAGCCCTGAATTTTATTAATGAACACATTCTGAAGGATGTTCTGAGGTTGTTGATGCCATCAGTGCCTTTAGGTCTATCATGAAGCTGCAAAACAGTCAAACCTGAATATAACGAACCTCTGCATAACAAATTCCTTGATATTGCGCAGTTTCTCGATGCCTTGGCACACCCACATTAAAACATGTTTTTGTGAACTCCAAAGGTATTGCAACGATTGACCTTGATGTAAGGAACTCGCCACACCAACTATCTGCTAGCTAATGCTGCGCACTACTTGAAATTTGGCCAAACCAAGCGAAAATTTCTTTTTGATAAAACTTGAACCGTCACTAGAGGAACATCTACAATTTTCCTTCAGTGTCTCTTGACGGGGGGGGGTAGGTCATCGTCCAGCACTCCATCCAAACTATCGGTACAGCAATAAACGCGAGTGGCACCGTCTTTCCAGGAACTGGTCCAGGCCGCAGACAGCTCCCAGACGCAGCATTCGGAGACCCACAAGGAGGTTCCTGAAGATGAGCCCAAGGCCGCGGTCCGCCAGGAGGTTATGGCCAAGGGCCAGTCCAAGCGCATCTGGAACGAGCTGTACAAGGTGAGGAGGCCAGCCGAATGCTTCTCCTAGTTTTTCCAGCCAGTCCATGGTGCTCCTTAGAAATGCTATGATGTTGTGAATGGGGATTGTACTGTCTGAGAAGTGTTGGCATAGCATGTGTGGGCAGTGAAGCCACAAAAGTTTAAGAGTTGAAAAATAAGAACCCTCCTTTAATTTTATAAAATGTATGCCCGACAGCATTGTTGAGGGCGTGCTTTTCGGGAGCATTTCTGTACTGCATTCTTATGATTTGGCTGTGTGCTCAAAAAAGGCCCACACCGCACAAACTTAGCGGAGAGTCAACCAGCCAAGGGCTGCATTGCCCGGCTACTGTAGGTACTACTCATGTGACGTCACAGGCACCATTTTGTTGTCCAGCACACAGCTTTAGCAATGCAGGCCGAAGCAGATGGCGATAGGCTGTTCAGACACGCCCGCGGCGTTTCACTATGCTGCACATACAACAAAATGGCGGTCACTGTGACATCAGTGAATGCACCTTATAGTCAAATACAGCTTGAGAGTGGAGCAGGCAAGCGCCCGACAAAGGAGGCCCTCAAGCAAATGTCATCGACCTATTGCCATGGCGTCACGCTCAACCACCTTGCACCTGCCATGGCTGCAAACCGGTGCTCACTGCCAGGTGCAAGTCGGCTTACCCTGACATCATAACATTATGTAGACAACATAGGTTTAAGGCCCCCTCAAATTTTACAGATTCCAAGTTGTGCATAAACATCAATTTTTGATATTCCGATTTGCGTGACCAGTCTTGCCTTTTTGGTTCATTACTATTGAACATATGCTTTTGTTATTCTTTTTCAGTTCTCACAGTAGAATGCACAGACAGTAAATGCTATGGCAGCGATCCTGAATCCTGTTTGTTCATACAATAGCCAGCCAATTCTTCGGACTAATAATTCAGACGCGCGATATTTCAGACTTCGCAGAGGAACCTTCATGCACATCGTGCACCTCATAAGTATGTGTACATCTTTTGCGACTGATATTTCGGACTGTGTGAAGAAAGTTCATTTTTTTCAGCCCCTCCTTTTCTTTTGCGGAGAACCAACAGGTACTCCGCTGTCATGAAGGGCGCTGTCTTGGATGCTTTTTGCTGCCATTGAGATAGCCTACAAAGAGCGCATGATCAAGTTGAAAACGTACCCGCTGTAGCGTTCACCACGGCTTGGGCAACTGCCACCCGCGGTATTGGAGCAGCAGATGCCAGGAGGGGGGTGGGGGGGGGGGGGGGGTGGCATTTGGAGGCATGCGCTTCCACTTACGTCTTCCCGCTGGTTACCTCTTTCACTCTCCACAAGTGTTGTTTTGGGGGGAACTTACACCATATTCATACTTTAGGTTCAAAAAATAGCGCGAGTCGCATTGTGAGGTAGTGTTTGATGTCTCGTGCGCAGTGTTCAGGTTCTTTGTTCTCAGTTCTTGGAATTTAAAATTTTCTACTCCAGGAAGTTAAGGGTCTTTGGGCTGACAAATGCAACAGGGTGCATCATCAACTTCGGCTTGTCCATTTGAGTTGCCAGCGTGGTGCGTTGATTTCTGTCGGCATTATGATAACTGAAGGAGAGCTTTGATATGCTGCTGGTTGAAAGGAGAATGTTGTGATCACAACTGCGCTGGAATGTAGGCATGTATTTTTCATAGTCATAGGAGGAGGGAATAAAAGAGGGGCACGACGGATTACAGTGAGCACAGGAAAGTGCAAATATATGCAAGCACATCTCCACTTTGTAGGATTGCTGCAATAAGTTGAGACCTGTGCTGTCTGAAAAGCCAAGTTATGCCTGAACTGCATATAAGTATCTCCAAGCTTCCTAAATATAATGTAGTGTTATGCTTAAGTATTCATCCACATACAGTAAAAACTTGTTAATTCGACCCTTGTTGATTTGGAAATTCGAACTACCAGTGTGGTTCCAGCCGACACTCATGTAAGTCTGTGGTGTCGTATTCTTGCTAATTTGAATGCCACAGGTCTCGCACTGGTTAATTTGAACGAGCTTCTGAAGGAAGACCCTGTCTAGTTAAGACTGGTGCAGCAAGTGATCATCCAAATAGCCTTACTCAAATCTTAATGCCATGCTGTGGCGATGAATGAACAGCCTCGACGCCAAGAACAACAATCCGACCATTTAGTTTTGGTTTCTGTTTTCTGAGCTTCGCGCCAGCCCGTAGCAACGCCAGCTCGACCAGCCAGTATCACCCAGCCACAGCCGGACTGAGGGCAGCAATGCGTGTGCTTTTATTAAAGTGTGTTGCTTCTTTCGAGTCTGGCCTGAAGCCAGACAACCGAGTTCGGCTCCACGTCATTTCGGACGCTGACTGGTGTGTCGCTGGTCTATCCTTCCTCCTTCCCCCCCCCCCCCCCCCCCCTTTTTTTTTCTTACTGATTCAGTACTGTTGAGCGTTTCCCTCACTTCTGTCTGCCTGGTTCTTCTGTATTTCGAGTGCACCAAAATTGCACACCCGTTCATTCTCTGTGCGATGAAGCCTGCTCATATGCAGCGCTGCTGCTTCTGAGGGAAGTGATGTGTTAGTGGTGGAGCTCCACCCCTACCATGTCGCACTGTGAAGGACGCCGGGAAGGCCATTGCTATTATGGAATGGTTCTGCTTCTACACTCTCGATAGTAAGCACGCAATGAAACATTTATGGAAATGTTAAAAATAGCCGTAGTCCTGCTATTTTCACCTCTAAAGCAGGAAACCATTGCTCGTTATCTCACCAAATAAATTTACCATGATGCAAGAAGTTCTTTTCAGTTTTTTTCGGGCTCATTCAATAATTCAAACTTTCAGATAATTCAAACATTTTGTTCCGGTCCCTTAAAGTTGGAATTGAGGAGCTTTTACCGTAGTGAGAAGCACTGCAGCCTAATGAAATGGTGGCTGCAGATTACAAATAAACCGCACTTAAAAAATGAGCTTCTTTAGTTTGTTCTGTTTTTTTCAGGATGCTTTGATTTCTGAAACCAATGCCTCCCCCTCTAACAAGTGCTCTTTTCTTGTTTTCTTCCCCCTTACGTCTGTGTGGGGTTGCAGGTGATTGACTCGTCGGACGTGGTGATCCAGGTGCTGGATGTGCGGGACCCAATGGGCACGCGCAGCTCCTTCATTGAGCGCTTCCTGCGCAAGGAGAAGCCGCACAAGCACCTGGTCTTCGTGCTCAACAAGTGCGACCTGGTGCCCACCTGGGTAACCCAGCGCTGGGTGGCGCTGCTGTCGGCCGAGTACCCCACCATGGCCTTCCACGCTAGCCTCAACAATCCCTTCGGCAAGGGTGCCCTCATCAACCTCCTCCGGCAGTTCTCCAAGGTGGGCATTTTCATTTTCCTTGCATTGCCATCTCTCTAGAAACTTGACGATTGCAAAAGCTGACCAGTAATGAGTTTCTGCACTAGGTGGCAGTGTTCATTATTTTTATTATTGCTTAGTGCAGCGCGGGAATGACAGCGCGCTTGAACTATGAGGGGTATGCTCAGTAGTACTAGAGATCTTTAGTCGCATCTTCGACCTGTTACATACAGTGTTAATGGCCACTTATTCAGCTGTGAAAAAACGTTTTTTATTTTTGTTTACTTAGCTGTCGCAGCCATTTTCTCTGAATGGCAGCACCTATACTTGAGAGGTTGCACAGAAACAGCTCTGAACCTTTTCCTGCTGAAGGAAGCTCTTCAGCATTTTTCGGTGCCGGTTCTGCCTGTGTAGGTGATATGGACAGCATACCTTATTGAGAGCACTGTTTATGTGAAGCAGCCACTCTCGAAGTCACTGATGACCTCAGTAATATTCTATTCTGATGTGAGCTCATTAGAGGTTCACATTCAGCCTCGTTCAGCTTCATGTCACATGCTCCTAACCTTTATTGTGGCTATTTATACTTGGCAGCTGCCACTTTCATTCGTAACACTGGATCATACAGACTGACCATGGTGTGGTGTAGTGTGAATGGGACACTGGACCAGAATAGAAATGAGCACATACAGCAAGTTCCTCTGCTGCATTACCTAGGCTTTGTCATGTGGTATGTTGTGCATGAGGCAGTATATAGTAATATTTTTTTGCACCACCTAGGCCGGTTTTTGCATAGCTGGCTGTGTGTTGCCACGGTTAGCCTTTACCTGCTAGCCTGGTGGCCTGGCTTTTGGTTCTGAAATTGAAAATTGGTTTTTGAGGAAAAGAAATGACGCAGTAACTGTCAGGCATATCTCGGTGAACACTTGAACCCTGCCATAAGGGAAGGAATGAAGGTAGGAGTGAAAGAAGAAAGGAAGAAGGAGATGCTGTACTGGAGGTCTGGGGAATAATTTTGACCACCTGGGGATCTTTAACCTGCACTGACATCGCACAAGATACAGGTGCCTTCTTGCATTTCGCCTTCATCTAAACATGGCCGTCGCGGTCGGGTTTGAACCCGGGTACTCTGGCTCAGTAGACGAGTGCCTTAACCACTGAGCCACTGCGGCGAGTTTCTGATACAGTCAAATCTCGTTACAGCGAACCTCAGATTAACGATTTTTTCAGAATTACGAACATTTCGAAAATCCCCTTCCGAAGGCCTATGCTATCAATGTAAAAATTTTTCAGTACTACGAATTTCAAAATACCGAATAATTCAGAATAACGACTGCAATTTTCTCGCTGTCACTCAAGTTAAATACCTCATTACTACGAATTTACATCCACCGCAGAAAGAAAAGCGGCAATTTCGGAACCGATCGCGGGATGCGAGCAATACAAAGCGTGGCCTCAGGGATCCGCTCCGGCAGCGCTGCCGGAGGCAATCGCGGAGGCCGCGTCCGGGGAAACTAGCCAAATCCAAATCCAAACGTGCAAGTGGAATGCGTGACTAGGCCTGCTCTTTCTTACGCACTGAGCCTGCGGAGCGCCCGCGCCGTTCTTTGTTTCGTTGAGGACGTGTTGATATTCGGCTGCCGCGCTATCACTCTGCCGTTCGGACGACGATGAATTCTGCGGAGGCCACCAGAAAGAAGCGGAAGCAGTTTTCGCTGCAGGATAAAGTGGCAATTCTTCGGGACATTGATGCCGGGAAAAGGCAGATCGACATCAGCAAGGAGCTTGGTGTGGCGCCGTCGACCATTGCGACGATCTTGAAGGATCGTGCGAAAATAGTTGAGCTTCACCAAAGGTCTCAGCTTGCTCCAAGCAGGAAACGGCTGCGGCTCGGGAATTTTCGAAACGTGGATGAAGCAGTGTTGACTTGGTTCAAGGATGCCCGATTGCAAGGCGTGCCAGTGTCGGGGCCAATGCTTCACGAAAAAGCGCGAGAATTCGCCGCAGCGCTTGAAGTCGATGGTTTCGAAGCAAGTGCGGGGTGGCTCTACCGTTTTCGTCAAAGAAACGGGATCACCTGGCAGACGGCCTCCGGAGAAGAAAAAGCAGCGGACGCAGAGGGTGCCGCTGCGTGGACGAACGGCCACTTTCAAGAAGTCGTGCGGTCTTACTCCGAGGATGACATTTTTAACGCCGATGAGACCGCGTGCTTCTATCAGCTCCTCCCGGAGAAAACGATGCATTTTAAGGGAATGAAATGCAAAGGCGGGAAGAAATCGAAGGTTCGGATTTCCGTGCTGTTCGCCTGTAACGCAACTGGCACGAAGAAGCTCATGCCTCTCGTCATTGGGAAATCTTTAAAGCCCCGTTGCTTGAAAAATGTAATGTCGCTGCCGTGTGACTACCGAGCCAACAGCCGTGCTTGGATGACGCGCGATATCTTTTCTGAGTGGCTCCTCAAGGTCGACAGCGACATGGAGAAGGAAGGCAGGAAAATCCTGATGATAGTCGACAACTGCTCAGCGCATCTTGTCAACATTCGCTTGACGAATGTGCGCCTCGAGCTCCTGCCCCCGAATTGTACTTCACTTCTCCAGCCTCTGGATCAGGGGATAATCAGGAGTGTGAAGGCCGAATTTCGAAGGCGCCTAGTTCAGCGGCTGTTGATTAACCTTCGACTGAACCAGCCAACGGCAATAAACGTCAAGCAGGCCGCGGAGATGCTCACCGGGTCGTGGTGGAAGGTCAGTCCCATCACGATTCGAAACTGCTGGAGGAAGGCAGGTTTACTGAAAACGCCAGCCAATCCGCAAGATCGCGAAGGCGAAGACGACGACGACAACGCAAGCGAGTTGTGGGTGGAGGCGCAAGAAAAGCTCTCCATAGACCCCTCGGTGACATTTGACGATTACGTCGAGTGCGACGCGGCTGCGTGGACGGCGGCGGAGCTCACAACCGAGGACATCGTGAGCAGCGCTTGCGAGCCGGAGGATGGCAGTGACGACGACGACGACGTGGAGGCGGAGATCGCTGATCGTCCGGACGACTGCGTCTCGGGTTCCGATGTGTTGAGTGCCATTGCGAAGGTGCGCGCCTTCCTTGGGGCTTCTGCCAGTGTGCCCGAGGTGGTACAGAAGAAAGTCGACGACATCGAGTCGTTTGTTTTGCAACGTTTGGCCTCCACTAAGCAGAAAAAGATCACCGATTTTTTTAAATAAATGCTGTGTGTTCAACCCTGTGTATTTATTGGCCGGAAACGGTTATTTCCCAGCGTACCCGCTGCTGTACAGCTGAGGTAGGTGATCTCAAATTATTGGCGCTACTCTACGCGACTTTCACTTTAACGATATTTCAAAATAACGAATCATTTTCGGTGGTCCCTTGAAATTCGTTGTATCGAGATTTGACTGTATTTCATATTTTTCCTTTTCTGGTAGAGTTCAGCAAGAAGTTGTGATAGGGTACTAACGCAGTTATCTCTGATGTCACCTGTACACGAGATACCGTATTTACACGATTATAAGTAGACTCAAATGTAAGTCGTGCCCCCAAATCACATTTCCGAAAAATAAAAAGAACTTCTGAGGTTGTTTAAGCTTGGCCTTGAATAGTTGAACGTGATAGCATTAGCCAGCGGCCGCTGTTTATCGCCAGCCGCTATCGGCTGCCACGCGCGGCCATGCCCGTGGGCACATTCCAAAACGAAAGTGTATTAGTCACCGGACTACTCCTCCACACTTGCTCCATCGTCCGCACTAGCGCTGCCATCGCAATTGCTGCTGCAGTCCCACAGCACGTTATTCTAATGTCGTCGTCCGGCGAAATCCCGCACTTTGCAAACAGCCATATCACGACATCGCGTGGAACAGCTGAAAATTTTCCTCGCTGCAGCTGCCACACCTGATCACCCGTTGCAAACGTCGAATTTGCGGCCGGGTGCGCAGTTGTTCGTTTCTTCGGCGTAAAAAATGGCAGCCATCTTGAATGTAGCCATGAACGAGCACCAGTCGCTTGCTGGACCTGCAGCACAAATGATGAATGACGAAGCACTACATTACAACTTGTGAAACACGGCCGGCAGTGGTCGAAAGCATCAGACCCAAAGAGAAACTACGCGTGAATGGCGTCGGCTCTTCTGTCGGCTTCCGACACTCCCCGGCACCGCTGCCGTTCCGAGTGGGGGTGCCGCCTCAATTGGAACAGCGGCCCTTCCATCAACTGTCAATGCTCCCTTGAGCGCCAAGCGCGCATTCGAAAGTAAAACGAAAACTTGTTGAACGCTTGAGCTTCCCGTAGAACGTGATTGCGTTATCGGCCGCCGCTGCTTATCAAAAACCTTATCAGCGACCGCAGTCAGCAGCCACGTGTGGGGTGCCAGTTTGCTGCTTATCGATAGCCGCCATCGGCCGCCGCCCGCGTGCGCATGGAGGGGATGCCAGTTCTGCGCGTTGACATAGCAGCTGCTCAAGGCCAGAACCAAGAGCGATGCGATGGAGCCACACAGCAAAAATGCAACCACGCTGTAGCATGCCTGATATCTCGTTTGTCTCACCTTTACTTATAGTGCGATGTTTTCATCTCGATTGTAAATCGGGCCCCCCCCCCCCCCGCTTCGGATTTTCAAATTTTGAAAAATAGGTCGACTTACAATCGTGTAAATATGGTAGTCAATTAGCTAACCAGCAGCTGACTTTTAGCACAGAGATGAGGTCTTGTGTGAAGATAGATTGAACGCGCTGAAATTTTGCTGTTACTGCAGCTTTTATCTCGGAGTAAGCTTGCCCTGCATAGTCCATGATTTCCCCCTTTGATTTTCCTAGTTCATTTGTAGTTTATTTGCTAAGTGAAATTCGAAGCACCATAATGTGTAACTGCGATCTAGCCTCCACTCTTCTTCGGTTTGCTACTTACAAGGAACTAGTGTTCATGAGTTTCGTGCATTTATCTCTGGTCACTTTGCCATTCTCATGCCCAGCTGCACACAGACAAGCGGCAAATCAGCGTGGGCTTCATTGGCTACCCAAACGTGGGCAAGTCATCAGTGATCAACGCCCTGCGGTCCAAGAAAGTCTGCAATGTGGCTCCTATTGCTGGCGAAACCAAGGTTTGTGAGTGTGAAGTAGTTTTCCTCTCCCTTCCTCCTGAAATGTTTGGCTTCACTCATGCTTGCCGAATGGCCAGCAGTCCTTAGTGGAACAAGCGCTTTTCTAAACTAGGCGTTACTACTGGCCTGGAACAAAGTTTTTGCCCTTTCTATTCCACTAAGAGCGACAGCTTTAGTAAATAAATGCTCTTAACTGAATATCAAAGCTGTTCCCACTTCCACTCAGTATACCATAAGGCATTTGCTCATTTTTACTCACTTAATGAGAGTGTGGGCGGTATATGCGGCCTCGCATTTATTGCATATGGCTTGACTTCTTATGAGCACCGACAGCCAGCGAACAACACGTCCGCTCTGCTACTCAGCCTTCAATGTTCTACCTGGCGCATGCATGTCACCGCTTCCTTTTTTAAAGCGCCAGTCCATGTGGTGGCGCTACAAGAATAAAGGAAAGGATGTTTCAGCACTCTCTTGAAAGCTGTTTAGTGGCCGACTAAGTCACCACCAGCTGCAAAAGTCTTAATGCTGTCGTTTTCATATTTCAGTGGTCAGCATAACTAATGACTGTGTAACAGGACATGGCCGTCTACTCAGGGTGTAATTATAAAACTGTGTTGAACCCCAGACAACACATTCCCTTTTTGTTGACAGTCAATCAGCCAGTGAGTCTGTTTATCAGTCAACCAGCCAATTGCCCAGGCTACAGCACTGCGTTTTCCTCCTGCGCAGGTGTGGCAGTACATCACGCTGATGCGCAAGATCTACCTGATTGACTGCCCTGGCGTTGTGTACCCGACAGGCGACACAGACACAGACATTGTCCTGAAGGGCGTCGTAAGTAGCCGGTCACGTTCTGTCAAGCACTTCCCTTTGCTTTGCCTCCACCATCGAGAAAACATTTTCTTAGCAGCTGGTATAGGACAGGCTTTCTTTATCCTTTCTATTGGCGATTTTCACGATCTAAAGGGTTGCGTTAAGTGATCAAGTCTGGCACTGTTTGCGGAAGACTCCTCCTGTGGGCTGCCTAGCTTTTAAATCACACTTGTTTTAAAATTTCACCGTAAACTTGACCTTCTTTGTGAAAGGTTGCATTCTTGTGTGAGCCAGTCTCTCGCTTCTCAAGGGTGTAAAGGGGTAAACGAGAAACAACAACAAAATAGCCGTCTGGCGTTTTGAGATGGCCAGCATGAATGTGGAGCAGTTAGAGCGGCCAATGCGTGCTTTGGAAAGAATTTAAAAACAGTGCCATCTCTTGTACAAAGGTCAAATGACTAAACTATAAGCGCAGTTTTTTTTTCATTTAGCACTACAGGTAAGCAAGACCCAGCGGCCATATTTAAAACAAGCTAGAAAAGCTTGCAAGAGTGCCACTTGAGTTTAACTGATAAACCTGCGTCCTTTTGCCTTTTTCATGCTGATAAATTTTATTAACCACATGCTGCTTTAATAATTAATTTAGGCTTCTAATCATGTGTGCACTAAGACCACAATGTGTGCAATGAGATCGTCTTTTTTGGTGCAGTGTTTTCTCTGACCAATAAAGACAGGTCTCATGTTCTCAGTTTATTTGTAAGGAGTGGATGGAATCCATGTAATGAATGTGAGGCCATTATGATAAAATTCCTTTGTCAGATTCTATTCGATTCATACCATCCACCTGTCTGCCTGATTCCAGTAGCATTTAGGGAATAGCGCAATAAGAATCAAAAGAAATTGGAATCAGTTGAAATTTTTATATCGCATTCTGCTCTACGTGGATAGCAAAGCTATTGTCATACACGCATGCCATAATAAGGCCTGCTTTTATAGAAACAGTCATGTGCGAAACTTTATGCGCTTGAAATGCGCCCATTAGCCGTGTGCTCAATGATGTTTGTGAACAAAGAGCGCTTATGTTATCATAAGCAACCCTAGAGTGGGCAAATAAACGTTTTCGAAATAGATATAGGCAACGTGCATGATAAACACAGCGCTGTCATGGTGCTGCAAGCATTCCACTATGGCGTGGAACCTTTCTGTTCCCAGGTTCTTTGAATATTGCTGGCACCAGAAATGTTACACTATGGCACCTCGCGGCTATTCTGTTGGGAAAGCGTCTATGTAACAGCGCCCCTTAGGTGTACTACAGCTTCTGAATCTCCTGGTGAACCACATGCGCCATGGAGATAACAACATCGTTCCACACATGGTGATCCTTCGTAGACTAGTTTGCGACGGCACCGCAGCTAGGCATCGATTTCATGAAAATCGCCAACAGTATGCCACTGGCAAAATCACTCTGGTCTGCCTTCCACCTTGGTGAGCCTTAGCCGTAAGGCTGCATAGGCCAAGAGGTGGCTGTTGTCGCCAATATGTCATTTGTGACTACATGATCTAAATGAACTTGCTCCGGTGGCTCATTGTTTCATAAAACAGCACGGTAGGCGAGAATGAACAAAAAACCAGACAACACGAGCGCTTACTTTTGACTAACATTTATTACAACCTTGCACGCATTTATACCATTCCTGCCCAACTTATCACTGCTGATCATGGCCTACATTTTTGAAAATGCACCCTCCAAAAATTGAAATTCATGGGTGTCAAGTGATAATGAGGGTTCGCTGATGCATGAGGACCCACCCTTCCGTATCGTGTTTACAAGATTGTAAGTCAACCTAGTTTTTTAAATTTCAAAATCTGAAGTGGAGTGGGGGTCAGCTTACAATCAAAACCAAAGCATAGCACAGTAAATAAAGGCGAGACAAATGAGATACAGTCGAGCCCGCTTATAACGAACATGAGCGTCACGTGTCGTCTGTTCGTTGTATCCCGAAGTTCGTAGTAAGTGGAGCACAGCTTTAGAGACAGTTGCTTGTCAAAACACAAAATTTTTTCTTTGCGAAAAAGTCAGTGATGGGCGTCTGTTTTTGCAGCGCAGATTCAATGAGAAAGATTTCCAGCTTACTTAAAGCAGAAGCGGGCTATCGTCGAGGCCCTTCACATAGACAAGTTGTCTGAGGCTCTATGTAGCTCATTGCTACAGGCGCTCTTATGGGTGCTGGCTCCGAAGTTTCATCCTTGTCCGATTCTTCCGCGCCACTCTCGTCCCGCACTTCAGAACGATGCCCTCGTCCGTGCATCGTTCTGCAATGTCGGCGTCGTCATCGACAGAAATGAAATCATTCCAACCAATGTTATCGCCTCCTGTGTCGGAGTCGACGACGTGCTGCCATAAATTGCCGCCGGGCTGGTGATCTTCCGAAGCATCAGGCTCAACATAAGACACTGTGTCGATAAAGCCGGCCTTGCGGAAGTAGTACCGCTATCCAGTGGCCATCACCTCCGCCTAGGCCGCTTTTATCATCTCTACCGCTTAATACAATGGAAATGGGCACGGTGTTCCCGTCCGCCATCCCGAATTACAACCAGGGCCCGAGATTTGAACGGAGCCAACGAAACGTCTGCACCGCAACAAAAGTGGAAAAAGCGCGCGATGGGGTAGACGTGAAACGTGCACAGGCGGCAATCAAGCCAATTAAGCTAAAGGTACAGACACACAGCGCCAGCGGAGAGACCAATGAGGGCCGTCCGTGAGCGTCAGTGCAGCCACCTCTTGGCTCCTACGGAAGGCCTGCTTCGCGGAGTGTGGCCTCTGCGATCGGCACCGCTGGAGGCCACACGCGGATTTGCAAGAGAGTGAGGGTAGGGCAGCAGAGTTGCGAGAAAGGGCGGGAGGGCGATCATGGAAGGCGCGTCGGCGGGGAAAGGGTAGCTCGCTTGAGAGCGGCAAGACACGGGGCAGGCAGTTCACCTGCGTTGATGCTTGGAAAAACATACCTCGCACTGGGCGCACAAAGGTGTTGGAGGCAGGTTGTCTCGCATCGCGGCGCCTGGTTTACGCCGTCCGTTCCCTGTAACCTTTCAGCAGGGCTTAATGATGTTCGTTATGCGTGTGATTTTGTGCCATTGAAACAATGTATATTATGACGGTCGTGCAGGTCTCGTTCGTTAGGAGCACAAGTTCGTCTTAAGTGGGGCCGTTATATGTGGGTTCGACTGAATCGGGGCTGCTACAGCGGTTTGCTGACGCATGAGGAACCATACTTATATGGCAAGCCTCGACTACTTCCCTTACCATTTGATCACTGTGTGTGAAAATGACTGATGTTTAATGAAACGAAGGGTTACACATGTGATTTCGTGGCTGACAATAAAAAGGCAGAGTCGAACTTTTACCGCTGTCTAGTGATTTGTTGTGTTCCATAAGGCAAATGTTTAGACACCGAAAAGTGCGGTTAAGGCAGTGCAGTGAACGTGGCAGATGCAAGAAGAGAGGGAAATATTTGTTCTGTAAGGCATGGTGACAAGATGGTAGATTGTGCAAAATCTGCCGGATCTGCCGGATCCTCCTTTCTTGCTGTAGCTACTACATCGGACAGGCAGGTCATTGCCCAAACATCTGCTTTATGGAACACAACAAACCACTGGGGAACAGTACGAGTTCGAATTATTCACTGTGTGTTACTCTCGTGTAACTCTTCAAGCATGTCTACTCTGTTTCATAAATGCAAGTCATTTTCACACATCGCAGTCAAACGGTAAGAAAAGTAGTTGAGGCTTACCATATTGGTTAGGGTGATTACTCATGCATCAGCAAACCGTCATTATCGCAAGACAGCCACGAATTTGAATTTTCGGAAAGGCACCTCATCCACAAAAACATAGTCTCACAAGCTTTACAAGTGCACATCTGTGTTGAAAATTTGTTTGTACAATGTCCGCTTCGCAATTTGATTACAGACTACCATTTCAAGATATGTACTGTAAAATAACATTTGTCCGATTATGCACACGTCTCCTAATTTGAATTTGAACTTCATGTTTGTACTGATTTTGCATGCCCTGACTAGGTTGAATTGATGCAGACCCAGTTGGAAAAAAAAAAATCTTGCCTTTGTTCTAAAGTGCTGAGGCCTGTTGTGTGAACGCCTTTGCCAACAGGTTACAAGACGTGTCCTTTAGGCTGTCGCAGTAAAACAACTTCGAAAATTGATGGAGGAAGAAGCGCAGTAGGGCAACATTACTGTAGTAAACCTGACATAGCTGATAAATCCGTGGTCATGAATCTAAAGGCGGAACCGCATGGCGCGATTTCAGGCGCGATTGACGCGCGGATGGTGGGACGCGCGCGTCATTTTGACGCGTGCCCAGTATGATCCGTCACGAAATCGCGCCGCCGCGTGCTCCTACTCGGAGTAGAAAAAAACGCCTCACGCGACGCGTCCGCCAATCAGAGTTTAGGTAAGTCACGTAGCATTTGGTCACGTGGCATTTTGGGTTTGTGGTTTTGCCACCAGATGGCCTTGCTCTCTGCGCATCTCGACGGAACCTCTTTGGTGCAATTTTTTTTCTCGGCTGAACTTGCACGTGCGTCAAAGAAAACACGTGCTACCGTGATTTCGTTCGCGAATCGTGTTCACCTGAAATGGACAAAGCAACCTTCAACTAGGCCCTAATAACTTAAGTGGAGAAGCGTCGTGTCCTGTGGGACGTACGCGACCGCAACTACAAAAACAACATGAAACGTGGCCAGGCTTAGAGAGCTATATAGCAGATGCCCTCAGCGTAGACGGTATGCACCAAATCTGAATCCGTGCACACATCATGTGGCTGCCCTGCTTGTTCTATGTACATTCGCCTCGACAAGCGTGTGAACTTGGCATGTTTACTCGCCGTTTTCGTATTTATCTCGCTGGCAGAGAGCATGCCGCCGCGACGCGAAAGCGCCGCTCCCTTTTTTCGTGCGGGTGCTCGCGCGTTGGCGGCAACGCGGGCGTTCGCCGCGCGTCGCGTTTTTCGCTCGCGGAAAACGCGCCATGCGGTTCCAGCTTAAGACGGGTGATTTTTTTCTCTTCATGGTAGCATGGTAGTTTCAAAGGATATTCTCATCTCTTGCCACTATGTTTCAGTATAGTGTAACCATCAGTCCACCAAGTCATTTCTTTTCTTTCAGCAATAATTTTGACCACTGTAGCTGTCAACTTGTGAGCATTATGTACTATACGTCAGGGATGGTTTGATTTGTGCACTTTAAAAAAAAAATGTGCTGAATAATTGTTAGTGTGTCTTCATTCTGCGATGGAGCACTGGTGTTAATACAAGGTCTTGTCTATTGTTCTTTGGGACCATGCAGAGAAGAGGGTGACCTAGAACCTCTTTCAGATGAATTTGTTGTCCTCCTGAATTCTTGCTCTGTTTGCTCGTTTTAATTATTCTTTGTTCCTTCATATTTGAATGCCAGGTTCGTGTGGAGAATGTGGAAGACCCCGAAGACCACATTCCAGCTGTTCTGGATCGTGTGAGGCCCGAGTACATCGTCAAGACGTATAAGATCGAGTCGTGGGACAGCCCCGTGGACTTCCTGGAAAAGCTGGGCAGGCGTTCTGGCAAGCTGCTCAAGGTGGGGGGAGGTTGCGAAAAGGTTTCTTAGTAGTTTTCGATTCACACGACTGTTATTTTGAAGTTTGCAGCAAGAGACAGGGTATATTAAAATGGAAGCTGGGAAAAGTGCTTTCGTTATTGCACAAAGAGACTTTTGCGCTTATTAATATTTTCAGATATTGCGACCATGGTTCTGCGCACTGACAGCTCTTTCTGAGTGTGTGCTATAGCTAGCAACGATTTCTTGGTTTCAGACGGATTTAGACCTCTTTAAATCACAACTGAACTGCCATTTTGTGTAATTTAGTGAACGCAGGTGAATACATTTCTGATATATTGAGACTGAGAGCATGTCGTTTATCATAGTGATCTGGCCAGATTTTGTCTCCCATGATAATACAATTCTACTTTGGGTTTCTTGCAATGTGCACGGTAAAAAAAAGCACAAAAGCAAACAAGCATAATTGCGTAATCTTTTGAGCGTTCATTTAACCATAATTCTGGAGTTTTCATGCTACATTTTCTAGTCACCGTGACGCCTCATACGTAAGTATGTATAGAATACATGCCTGTCACGGAAGGTTACCAGTAACTGTTTTGCATCACAAAACTGTTTGGTTGTCTTGAGACTTACGTAAACTGTTTGGGTGAAAATCGTTTTTTTCTATTTCTGGGGCTTTGCTTGAACCAAACTTTTCTCATTTACCGTATTTACATGATTGTAAGCCGACCCTTTTTTGAAATCTAAAATTCTGAAGTGGGGGGGGTCGACTTAAAATCGAAACGAAACCTTGAACTTTTTTTTTACGATACGATATATTTTATTAACACTCACAAGGTTACATCAGCAACAAGGAGAGAGGATGCAAGGCAAAAAGCTGTGTTGTTGCAGCTTGAGAGACACCCTGCACCCTCTGCCGGGGTGTATAGCCCAGCAGCTGATCACATGACAACAGTGGAAGGGCGCACTCGCAAACGCACACACAAAAAAAAAATACAGTTACAAGGTATCTACATCTGACATTGGCATAATGTTACGCTTCTAATATCACTGGACGATATTTGACGAAAACTACTCCACATTTTTATGTACAGGAAATTCATTAACAATCACCCGAGATACAATGCAAGTAAAAAAAAGTACACGAAGCTATATATATATATATATATATATATATATATATATATATATATATATATATATATATATATATATATATATATATATATACACACACACACACACACACACACACACACACACACACACACACACACACACACACACACACACACACACACACACACACACACACACACACACACATCTTCTAATCATGAACTATGTACATTCAAATATGGCAATAAGTGTGAATAATTTCCGGCACTACGGCAGTTTGTTCTTCCTTTCTTCTTTCACTCCCTCCTTTATCCCTTCCCTTACAGATTTCCGCAGAGATTTGAGACAGATACTGTGCCATTTCGTTTCCCCAAAAACCAATTTCATTTCATTTCACTCGCAGGAGTATCGATAGCTAAGGAAGGGCCGCTGTACCAATCGCGGAGTCTGTGCCAGCGCCCGGGAGTGTCGCTAGCTGATGGAAGAGCTGCTATTTCAGTTGGTTGCGTAATATGGTGGCTAGGCGATTATACGCGTAACGGCGGCGCTTCTGGGGAATGCCGATGTTTGCTGGAAGAGCCAACGCCCCGACACGTATGACTTTTTGTTTGGTGGTGCTTGGAGTTGGTGCATTTGACTTGACCGCGTGCTTCGCCATGAGCTCCAGGTCCAAAAAGCATTCGGCGCTCATTCACTATAGAGTTCAAGAGGGACGCCATCATATACGCCGAAGAAACCAACAGCTGCGCGGCGGGCCACAAGTTCGACGTTTCTGAACGGTTGGTGGCGGAAGCAGCGGGAGTGGCGGAAGCAGCGAGACAAAATTTTCGATTGCAACCCCAAGTGAAGAGGTTTCCGCGGGCCGAAGTCGGGACGCTTTCTGGAGCTGGAGGTCAAGCTTGCAGCGTCTTGAATAAACAGCGCGAACAAAGACGAGCACAAAAGACAAGAAAGCGAACGACGTATGTCACCGAAATATGTGATCGGTCCCTTCCTGTGACATGCGAAATGATCGCGCAACAAGTCTGGGTCTTCACTGCGGAAGTTGGGATACTCCGAACAGACTTCAAAGGCAACAGGGCTCGGGCTTCGAAATTTATGAAGAGGGCTGGCTTCTCTCTTTGTCGGCGTACTAGTCTATGCAAGAAGCTGCCTGCTGGTTACGAGGAGAAAGTTCTTGCCTTCCGTAGGCACTACCTCAAGCACCGCGACTCGTGGCGATGCCTGCTCGGCCAAATCGGCAATGCAGACCAGACTCCCGTCTACTTCGGCATGGCGAGCAACACAACAGTGAGCGTGATGGGAGCTCGCAAGGTTAAACTTCTCACAACAGGAAATTAGAAACTTCGGTTCACTGTTATGCTATCATGCTTGGCAGATGGCACAAAGCTCTGACCGTACATCGTCTTCAAAAGAAAAACTGTGCCAAAAGAAATGTTCCCGAAGGGTGTGATTGTTCGAGTGAATGAAGAAGGCTTTATGATGGACGACTTAGTTATTGATTGGTACCGTTAGGTGTGACTTTTGAGGCCAGGGGCATCCCTCAAAGATCGCGATCCGAACCTCCTCATGCTGGACTCATTTCGCGGCCACCTTACCACGAAAGTGAAGGCAGAGCTACGAAAAGAACATACAGATATGCTGGTGATTCCCGGCGGTCTGACGAGGCAGCTGCAGCCGCTAGATGTTGGCATTAACAAGCCATTCAAGGACTTGCTCCGGCGTGAGTATAATGAGTGGCTGGCGGCGGAAGGGCGTGAACTTACACCAACGGGGCGCGTGAAGAGAGCCTCCCTGGCGGCTGTGTGCGGGTGGGTGATTTCCGCTTGGGCGGCCGTACCACGCGATGTCGTGGTGCAGTCATTTAGGAAGTGCGGGCTTTCCATGGAGGACGATGTGCTGTGGGACTGCAGCGGCGACGATGACGACAGCAGTACCACTGAAGATGACTCAAGTGAGGATGAATAGCCCATCTATGCAAGAAATTTTCGTTTTTGAGCGCATCCACCAGTGGTTTTTTTTTGTTTTGGACATGCTATTTGGGAGGGTCGACTAACATTCGAGTTGACTTACAATCGTGTAAATACGGTATATAAAAAAACTTTTTTTCTCACCCCCTTCATTTTTCATTTTAATGCAGTCTGCACTGAATGTTGTGCATGCTGCGTGCAGTTTATTCCACACATATGCACTTACTCGCAAGTGAGAGTCTGGTATAATTACATTTCTTGCAGAGTTAATTCGACAGCCCATACAATCCACATACTATGCCTCGTTGAGTTGAAGCAGCAGGATGGCAGTGACGTATTGGCCAGGCACTTTGACTGGTTACGAAGTGACGATTTTCTCCTCACCGCTGGTGTAAACACGCTGTTGCAGGTGCAACAATAGACTAGATTGATTCTTTGTGTTGTGCAGTTGGTTGCATTAGAGCCTTCTGTATGCTTTGTACTAGGTATTTTTTCAGCTTGGCCTGGCTTCGTTTCTTGACCTCTTTTGTTTGTTTGCTTCTTTGTGCACGGCACCAACTGAATTGTGAGGCTGGTCCAAAACAGTTGAACTTCTCCATCTGGTTCCCTTTCCTGATGGTGCGTCATGGATGTCGACTCGAAGTTGCAAAGTGGAGTTTGGCAGAATAGTAACCAGGGCTTGTTGCCATGGTTTCATAGTCAAACTTATCAGATGCATTGTTTGCTTCTCTGGTGTGTCCACGTCGTTTGCACTTACTAATGATTAGGCCCCAAATTTTTTGCGATGGGAGGTAAAATTTTGTGAATTCATAGCAAAACATGCGCTCCACAGTACTCCATGGGAAACATGGCACGGACGAAACAAATAAGTTTGTTATTCACAACATGCCTGGCATACTGTAAATGTGCCTTCATTGAAATCAGAGGTGGATTTAAAGTTTAGTGTCAGCAGTGCTTGGTATTCTTGATTCGTGCTTGTTTAACGCAATGCCTTTTATGTGACTCAGTGATGTTTCTGATTGATTTCCGGATTAACAATCCCACACCCGCTGAGGTGATCGTGCCCACATTTGGGACACAGCCTCGTGAAAAGTTTGGCCCCTGCGTTCTGGTCAGTTTTGATGTTGCGTGTTTTTTCTCTACTGTTTTGGTTTCTACTGCCGAAGGATGGCTGTGACTTGCAAGAAGTGCTTAGGTCACATGAGTCATGAAAAAAAGCTGTAAAATAATCGCTCATACACAGTTTTAATCACTAAAACACATTAGCCAGCCTGCTGCAAGAGCTGGAGTGATGGCAAACAATGTGTCAGCAGTTATTTTGCAGTCTTCTCATGTTTCACGTGACACACTTCTTGCATGTCACAACCATCGAGGGGTTGTTGAAACCTAAACAGAAACAGCATCAAACAGAAGTTCAATTATAAATTATTTAGCACTCAAAGAGGAACCCCACAGGGGGATTTACTAATGTCTAATGCATCATTACAGAGAAGGAATTTTGGAACTCCTTTACCTATGCCAACAGGAACAGCCCCAGTGATGGCGGATTGGCTGTAATGCTCATCGACTGACCATTAGTTCATGGGTTCAGTCCTGCATGGTTGCAGTTCGATAGAAGTAGAGCACAAAAATTGATCTTGTTGAGATTTTGATGCATATTTATTGGGAAACCTTTGTTACAGCACATTGTTGCTTTGGCATAAAACTCAGTAGTCAGTTGATTAGCAATGAAATTGATCAAGATGCTTGTTGCCTACCCAGGGTGGGGAGCCCGACATCTCAACGGTGGCCAAGATGGTGCTTAATGACTGGCAACGGGGAAAGCTTCCCTACTTTGTGAAGCCACCTGGAGGAGAGGTGAGTTGGCTGAAAGCTTTGCATTTGTCCTGAGCACACCGAGCACTTATCCTGAGTGTTCAAACTGTTATAACAGGTTTATGAAGAGAGGTTAAGGCAAGGGACTTTTATTCAAGCTGGTTGAGCTAATCTCCTGTCTTCTAAAGAATATTCTGCTTTAGTGTCATGTGTTCAAAGTGTCAAAAAAGAGACTAGAAAACAATTTTGACTGCTTAGTTGAATAGTGGTCATTAATAGGACAAAGCATAGTAATAAATGGCAGTTAAATGTAGAGCTGGATCACAGTACCAGCAAATCAGAGGTAGTGTCTCATTGCAGTCAAGTGAATGGTTCTAATGCTGCTGTCCCCTTTCTTGTGAAAAAGCAGCAGGCTCTGCTGAAGTTTTGCACTTTAACTTGAAATCATGCTATATCGAACAGGCCAGACCCGAAAGTGTAATAAGAATATAAAATGCCTTTGGTCATTTGGGTAACGTTCCTTTATGAGGTTATTCAGTGTGGATGTCATTGTGTTGTATTTCTTTACAGCTCACATTTAGCGACATAGCATTCACTACTTTCCTTCAGAAGCCATGTTATATTGCGCTAACACCACAACACAAAAGAAACGAATGCATAGCACAGGACGAGCGCTCATCGTCGTTTGCGCTTGTCCTGTGCTATCGTATTTACACGATTGTAAGTCGCCTCGAATGCAAGTCAACCCCCCAAATCGTATTTCCGAAAAAAAAAACTTCGAGGTTGTTTAGACTTGGCCTTGAATAGTTGAACGCGATAGCATTATCCAGCGGCCGCTGTTTATCACCAGCCGCTATCGGCTGCCACGCACAGTCGTGCCCATGGGCACTTTCCAAAACGAAAATGTGTTAGTCACTGGACTACTCATCCACACTTGCGCCATCGTCCTCACTACCGCTGCCATCGTGATTGCTGCTGCTGTCCCACAGCACTTCGTTCTAACGTGGTCGTCCAGCAAAATCCCGCACTTTGCAAACAGCCACATCACGACATCGCGTAGAACAGCTGAAAATTTTCCTTGCTGCAGCTGCCACACCTGATCACCTGTTGCGAACGTTGAACTTGTGGCCCGGCCCGCAGTTGTTCGTTTCTTGGCCGTAAAGAATGACGGCCATCTATAATGTAGCCATGAACAAGCACCGGTCGCTTACCGGACACGGAGCACAAATGACGACTGACGAAACACTACATTAAAACTTGTGAAATGCAGCTGGCAGTTGACAAATGCATCAGAGCCAAAGAGAAACTACGCGTGAATGGCGTCGGCTCTTCCGTCGTTTACCGACACTCGCCGGCGCCGCTCCCGTTCCGAGTGGGGGTGCCACCTCGATTGGAACAGTGGCTCTTCCATCAACTATCAGTGCTTCTTTGAGCGCCAAGCGCACATTTTAAAATAAAACAAAAACGTGTTGGATGCTTCAGCTTCCCGTAGAATGCGATTGCGTTATCGGGCTGGCAGTACTCAAATGCGTCAGAGCCAAAAAGAAACTACGCATGAATGGCATCGGCTCTTCCATCGCCTATCGACACTCCCCGGCACCGCTGCCATTCCGAGTGGGGGCGGCGCCTTGATTGGAACAGCGGCCCTTCCGCCGACTATCAATGCTTCCTTGAGCACCGAGCGTGCATTTGAAAGTAAAAAGAAAACGTGTTGGACGCTTGAGCTTCCCGTAGAATGCAATTGTGTTATCGGGCCGCCGCCGCTTATCAGTAGCCGCAGTCACGTGTGGGGAGTGCGGGGTGCCAGTTTGCTGCTTATCGATTTATCGATAGCTGCCATCGACCACCGCCCACTAGCCAAGGGGATGCAAGTTTTGCACGTTGACATAGCAGCTGCTCAAGGCCGGCACTAAGAGCGATGCGACGGAGCCGTGCAACAAAAATGCAACCACGCTGTAGCATGCCCGATATCTCATTTGTGTCGCCTTTACTTATATGCAGACGACTGTGTGCTGTATGAGAAAATATGTTTGACTGAAGATCAAATCAAATTAGGCTGAATAATGATTTTGCAAAAATAGTTTCTTGGTGTGAGAAGTGGAAAATGTCAATTAATTTTGAAAAAACCGTATTTATGAGAACAACACTAAAAAAATCCTCTTCTATATCACTACACTGCTAATAATAATTTTCTTCATGAAGTTACAGAATATAAGTATCTAGGCCTATGGATTTCTGATAACCTCTCTTGGACCAAGCATGTAGACTATGTTTCAGCAAACGCTCTCCGAAAGCTTTTTTTTTTTTTACGACGCTCGCTAAAGTTAGCTACCCCTGGTACATGCCTCCTTGCCTGCAACACTATTATTAGACCAATCTTAAAATATGCAGTAATTATCTGGAACCCTTTTACAAAGGTAAACATAAATAAACTTGAAAGGATCCAAAAGAAAGCAGTAAGGTTTATATATAACACTTACGGGTGAGCATCAGTCAGTGACCTCCTCAAAAAAAGCGGCTAACCCTCTATTCCTAACAGAAATCGCATATGTCGCTTAAAGTTTTTCTTTCAATGATTAAGAATAATTTCAAAGTTGACACCTCCAATATCCTTACTTATTCCTCGGGGTACCAAACTAGAAATCGCCATTCTCTTTCCATAACACCATTAAATTCGCGAGTTAATTGTTTTAAATATTCCTTTTCCAAGGACCATCACTGATTGGAATAACCTCACGGATGTTGTTGTCAGGCAGACGTCATTGCATTTGTTTGAAGAGCACTTGAAATGATTGTTTTTTACAACCTTGCCGTGGTATTTTCTTCCTGACTTTCTATGTGCAATTCTGTTTTGTTTGTAAGCGTCTGTATTTTTATATGTGAACACAATGTTTCCCACCTGCTATGATCTTGTGTACAAGATCGTAGTATCCATAAATAAAATAAAATAATAGTGCCATGTATTCGTTTCGATTGTAAGTCGACCCCCCATTTCGGATTTTCAAATTTTGAAAAACCGTTGACTTACAGTTATGTAAATACAGTATGCGTTCTTCTCTTTTGTGTTGTGGTGTTAGTACAAAATAACATGGCTTCTGTAGACAATCACCAACTAGCCTGACAACAGCTCTTGGTTAAAGAATACTACTTACCTTCTTTGTGTTCTTTCTTTTTCTAGCCAACAGATATTCCTTGTTTCTAGATCCCAATATTTAAGATCACTAAGTGTGGTAGGAGGCTCAGTACCTCCAGCCGAGTCAATGCACTGTTGCAAACTCACAGCAGAACATGGGGAAGTTATGACCTAACCACCTGAACTTTGTGAGCATTTTCTAAGCTCCCAGCATGCACTAGCACTTTTACTCAACTCTTATCCCACCAAAATAGGCTGTGGTACTGCAGCCTCAGAATCTCATTATCTCAGCTGCTGTACCACCATGTCAGAGAAGGCTCAAGATTCAGAATACAACAAATTTATTGGCTAATTTATTAGTTAACAGCATTATTAGTTAAATAGGTCCTGCGGCAGCTGTATATCAGAACGCATTCACTTGCAGGAGTCTGGTGGAGCCCAAGAGAATGCGGAGCCCTCAGGAGACATCGCCATTGCCGCCAAGGTGCGCCAGGACCTCGACGAAATTCGAGTGGGGCCAAAGTTTGTGCAGGAAGACCTTCATGCCCCAGAGGTAGAGCAGGCAAGTTCAGGGGCGTCCACCAGCACTGAAACGAAGCAACAGGAGAAAGCTGGTGAATCTGCAGCACAGTCCAAAAACCAGAATCCGAAACTAGAGCAGGAGATGCCCCTCCATGGTGGACCTTTTGTTCATGCTGAAATGTCTGCAGGAAGTTCCCTAGAGAACGAAAAGGCCAATGCTGTTGAAGGTCAGCCCAATATTCAGCAGCAGCAGTCAGAGAAAGTCGCCAGTGATGCTGCTAGTGAACCGGAAAGCACGATTGTGGCAAAGGAAGCCAAGGTATTGCCCCAAAATGCTGTTGATGTTCCAGGCAGCAGACCCCCCGCCAAGAAGCGGAAGAAGTCGGGCGCGGACTCGCAGCATGTGGAGCTCTCCGACCTCACCGGCAAGAAGGTGTCCCAGAGTCCTTGGGCCCAATTTCTGCCAAAGAAGAAAGCAGAAAGCAAGAGTGATTCTACAATTGGTAACACGAGCAATCCAGCAGCTCCAGTGTCCGTAGAATTTGAAATGGAAGACTTTTCCGAAGACGATGTTCAGGAGACCAACACTTCCACGGTGGGTACGCATAAAAAAACAGGGCATCCTTTCAAATGAAATATAACTAAGAATAAGATTGTTGTTTAACATGTTCCACTGTATTGCATGCAAGGGTGAAAATTTTGCCTCAAATGGTTAACGTTTTCGCCAGTTTTAATGATGGAGCTCTATCTCTGGTTTCCTTCAAGGGATGGGAAAATGCCTGTGAAAGTTATTTTCATTACTGTAGTGACAAGCAGCTGCAGTTTCTTTTGGAAAGAAATGAAAGCTGGCCATAATAATGCACGCAGTGGCAAGCTGTGGTCTTTGTCATGTCTTGAAAGCTGTTAAATATACTATTTGAAATGAGTGGCGGTCATTTAGTTTATTTCAATCAGCCAGCGAGTAAAGTTCACCTGAATGTGCCCTATAAGTCTTATCAACTTGTAGTCTGACTGACTGATGCTCACTATTCTTTTGAAAGTGCTCAAATATAGGTGCTACAAGTGGTAACACGAGCAATCCAGCAGCTCCAGTGTCCGCAGAATTTGAAGTGGAAGACTTTTCCGAAGACGATGTTGAGGAGACTGAAACTTCCATGGTGGGTACACATAAAAAGACAGGGCATCCATTCAAATGAGATATAACAGAATAAGATTGTTGTTTAACATGTTCCACTGCATGCAAGAGTGAAAATTTTGCCTCAAATGGTTAACGTTTTCTCCATTTGTAATGACGGAGCTCTGTCTCTGGTTTGCTTCAAGGGATAGGAAAATGCCTGTCAAAGTTATTTTCATTACTGTAGTGACAAGCAGCTGCTGTTTCTTTTGGAAAGAAATGGAAGCTGGCCATAATAGCTCACACAGTGGCAAGCTGTGATCTTTGTCTTGCCTTGCATTTAGTTTATTTCAACCAGCCAGTGAGTAAAGTTCACCTGAATGTGCCTTATAAGTCTTATCAACTTGTAGTCTGACTGACTGAGGCTCACTATTCTTTTGAAAGTACTCAAACATAGGTTTATGGACAGTGTGATCTGTGTACTAGCTGATTTTGCTTGGGTAGCAAAACAGTGTGAAATGGTTGAGAGGAAAGAATTCAGTCTACTTCTGCTGCTTTTGAAATGGTAGTACACTGTTGGCCTGGAGTAGACTGAATTAGGGCTTGGAGAGTTGAGAGTTCATCTGGCAGATGTTACATTTTTCCAGATGATAGTGTAGGCTAGAGACCGCAGCGGTAGCCTAGTGGTTGAGCATCCTCCTCGCATGCGGGAGGTGCGGGGTTCGATCCCCAGTGCCGCCGGGAACCCACCGGTGATACAATGGGTACAAGCTTTCCCCTGCCTGGTGCTCGGCTTCTTTAGGGCGAAATGCTTGGGAAATGGGTCTTTGACCTCACCTTGAGTAGAAGAAATCAACATTGTGCCATGACGCTCTTTGGCCTCAGATGCTCTTGCGCCATAAAAAATCATCATCATCATCATAGTGCAGGCTAGCTTCTTACCTATCATGAGATTTCAAAATGATGATTAAACAATGGTGTGCCATTAAGAAATGCCTAAATGCAAGGATGTGACGCTTGTCATCTATTTGCCTCCGCTGTGCAGGTGACGAGCAGTGGCACATTTGTAGTGACACCCATGGCGAAGCGGAAAAAAACTGTGTGCCAAGATGATGACAAGGCTCCTGTAAAGCGGCTCACAGGCAAAGAGGTATGTGCATGTTAGAACGGTAACAAATTTCAGTTTCTGTACTCTTTCAGTCATCATGTTAGGGTCCTTGTAAAGTTACCATGAAATAGTACATAGTGAGATCAGGAAAAGCACACGAGCGATCGATTCCATCACTCGTTACCGCACAGCAAAAATTTTCAAGCTAGCTTCATTTAACGTCGGCAATATTGGCAATTAAAAGTGATACTCCTCCTTGCCTCCGCAACTCATACACGTAGATCCGCTAGAAAGAAAAAAAAAACTGATCGGGGCAGTGCCCCTCCGTGCCCCATCTAGTCCTATCCCGCCCTCGCCACCTGGCCACGCCCCTCAAGAAAGGTCACTCGAACTGCACAGTGCACACTGACGTCATCAGGGTAGGGAATGCACGATAAGGTGCCGAACTAATCAGTTGCGAGCAAAGATTTTTAAATTTTATTTGTAAATTACAGTGAAAGCTTGTTAATTCGAACCTCGGCAATTCAAATTTTCGGATAATTCGAACTACACTACTTGGTCCGGCCAAGCTCCATAAAGATCTATGTATAAAAAGCCCGTTAATTCGAAAGCAAGTCGGTTCCGCTATGGATAATTCGAACTACGCGCCGCCACATCCGGGCGGCTTGGCACACAGCACATGGCCAAAAAAAAAAGCACCTCAGCATAGTTAGAGGCTGCGCACATCCTAAACGGGGACAGAAGATAGAACCAGATAAAACCGTGGAAGAGTGGATAAGGCCTAAATGGCGCATCACCGGCGTGGCGGCCGGCGGCGCCAGAGGGTAAAGGTTGCCGGCCGCGGTGGCGACTGCCACAAATTACGCGCGAAAAACTTTTTCTTTGCGAGTGTTGTCCATCCTTCCACCCGTCAGTCGCCAACGGAAGCACGCGGTCAGCCGCGATCATGATGCTGGCTTTTAGCATCGCACAGCGGTCAGCCGCTGGCCGGAAGCGGCCAACGTGGGCTATCACCACGGACCAATCAGGGCGCGACAGCGTCTGACTTCCGGCTGGGTCTCCCGAAGCGGCCTCTTGCTTCACCACGAACTAGTCGTTGCCACTACACTGTGCCTCATGTTCATGGCAAACAAAAGTCGCACAAAGCTTTCATTTTGTCTGAAGATGCCCGCCGCACAAAATTTTAGGGATGAAACGCGCCAGATTTTCAGCATGCTTCTGGATTTTCAAAGCTGCTAGGCTTAGCCACAACGCGTCGGTTGACATCAGGAAGTGCGGGAGGTTCAAACAGGCTAACTATCTTGGTTCAGAAAGGGGTCACAAAGAATAATTCGTCCTCTTTGTCATCATTGAATAAATAATAGCTTAACTGTGAATGCACAGCTGTTCTTTTCAGCATTTTACTAAGCATATGGAATCATGCCATTTCTAAATCCTAGTGGCAGAGGTCTGGCGGCAGCTGCCCGTTTTCCGCCGCTTGTGGTGCTGCACACGGCGGCGGTGTGCGGTACGTCAGCGTTCCGCCGTGCCGCTCGAAGTTCGCAGCGCAAGTTCACCCTATGTGGCTCGCCCTCAAGGTGAACGTACTGAAAACAAGGTTTGCACATGTCCGGACAAAGTTTGCTGCAAAGTTTGCTTCTCCCCCTTGCTATAGCTAACGTCAAAAAGTAAGCATACCGTGACATTATCGGTGCGCAGCATCTTGGTGCACTGCCAAGTAATGCGTTGTGGACCATGACGGTGTGAAACGGAGGGAACCGTTAACGACTGACGCTTTTTTTCTTCAAATTCTTAGGCAAAATCGGGGGTGGGTGGGTTCATTATGCGAGTAGGTTCGTTACACGAGTAAATACGGTACACATACCATAATGCAAATGGTTCTTGTCTGTTTTTTTGAGGCCATTCGATAATTCGAACATTGGATAATTTTTCCATGTCGCGTGAAGTTGGAATTAACGAGCTTTTACTGTATAGGGTCAACGCAGCACTTTGACTCGAATACTCACATAGACCACCTCTAGATCTGTGGCACTAGCATATGACTGTCAAAATCAAATCAGGGTCCCTTTAAGGTCTCTCAAGTCGGGGGGCTCTCAATCCATTTAACCTCAGGGAACCTCTGGCTTTCAGGCGCTACGGTGGCTCAGTGGTTATGGCACTCGGCTGCTGACCCGAAAGACGCGGGCTCGATCCCGGCCACGCCGGTCAAATTTCGAAGGAGGTGAAATTCTAGAGGCCCGTGTACTGTGCGATGTCAGTGCCCATGATTTCCGGAGACCTTCACTACGGCGTCCCTCATAGCCTGAGTTGCTTTGGGATGTTAAACTCCCATAAACCAAACCTCAGTAGCTTTCATAAGTGCTGAGGAGCTGCACATCTCTTGCAAGCCAGTGTCTATGTGTCCATTGTTAAACTATTCTCGGAGGACCGACACGTAGCGTACTTTCCTCACTGCTCCTTGAGCCATACTTGGCACCTGCCAGGCTCATTGCAGTACCATATTTGCTCGCGTGATTTGCATACTTTGTTTCGTAAAATGAAAGCTTCAAAAATAGGGGTGCACAAGTTACGCGGAGATTTCGCGAACACATCCTACAAAACTGCAAAGGTCTAACACACAACGTTTACGGTATATTGCCGCGTATAAGTCGACCCCACAACCCGTGCCCTTCACAGTTTAAAGAAAAAGCTTACTCCAACCCACCCCCCCCCCCTCCCCCAGCCTGCTCCCGCTCTGTGCTCACATTATGTGAGTATGGAGCATGTAATGGCATGATGGCGTGACGGCACATGCGCCACTTAAGTCGCAAAGCCAGTAGTCGGAGGCAAATGGAGATACAAGGTGATTAAACGACGCCCTTGCATGCGGCCTGACTAAGACGCAGCAAACCAACAGTTCCATAGTTCCAGATCCTGGTGCGACGCACGCTTCGGAAGTTACCGTAAGCTTGCTCTCGCAGCCGTTTGTACTGGAAAGTGACTGCCAGCGCGTGCGTGCCAAGTAAATGGCATGCAATTGACTTTTCTTTCCCGGAAGTAATTTATAAACGAATGACCGACTTTTATACACCACTCACTTACCTTTCGCAAGTGCACACGGCGACGTGGCTGTGCCGATCTTCCCCAAGCCTGCCCTGCGCGCACTGGCGTGCATGCTGGTGTGCTTGAACAGGAGGGAGGATCAGTTGTCAGCAGATTCCACAAGGCTAATCCAACCTCTAGCTTGCACACCTCATCTCAATTCGCAAAATATGCCAGTAAAAGGGTTTTTTTTTCTACAAAGCCAGGTGATAAATTGGGGGTGCACAAATTACACGAGCAAATCTCATTTTGTGTACCTCATGGCATGCTGAAGTCAACCTTGTATAGTTCAGCACTTTCAGAATATATAACTTATATTCTGAAATGTGGCTATATATAGCTAAAATGTAAGGTGGCTTAGAATAAGCCACATTATATTTTTTAAAAAGTTGAAGGGCACTTAATTACAATTAGCTGTGACAGTGCAGTAGCAAAAGAGCCTCTATGTGACCTGCCATGCAGAAACACGCATACCAATACCAGTGGAGGGAAATTTTTCTGTCACCGGCCAACCCTGGCAGGTCGCAGCTGGTGCTTCCGTGTTCTTGACAGATGGCAAGTGAGCCAGCTGCCAAGATGGCACATTGTGACATCGCTGGTGGTTGCAGGGACATGGGGCTATAATGCTGTCACATAATATAGGCCAAGGGAAAGTCGTGGCTTGTTTCTGTAATGCAGTTTTTTATTTTGCTCATTTTCCTCCTTTCCAGAAACGGCGAAGAATGGAAGCAAACAAAGTGCGGAAAGTGGGTCACCACTTCTATGACTACGCCAACGTCAAGAATAGAAACAGGGCCAAGGCGCGCAAAAACCGTGAGAACCAGAAGCGTCTGGCTAGGGGCATAATAAAAGCTATGTGACAAGTTGCAGAAGGAAAAAAGAAAAGAAGACCTGGCCTTTTCGATGCTGCCTTCCTTGCGTAAATGACTTGTGCTGATCCCGTTCCCCCTGCATCCTTCCTCTTTTCACTTTTTTCATCCTCTACCCCATTCCCTATTGCAGGTTAACTGATCGGGACCTTCTGTGATTAACCTGCCACATGAGCAAAGACCAAAACAAGGACGATGCTGATAGTTTTTTTCGATGCCAGAGGTGTCATACACCACGAGTTCGTCCCACAAGAGCAGACGGTGAATCAGGAGTTTTATATCAGCGTGCTCCAACACATGTGTGATGCACTGCGATGCTGTCGCCCTGACTTATGGGCATCTGGACAGTGGAGCCTTCTCCACGATAACGCAAGGCCGCACACTGCTCTCAGCGTGACAAAATTTCTCGCCAAGCACAGCATTACTGTACTTCCCCATCCGTCACGCTCGCCTAACCTCTCCCCATGCAATTTTTTCCTGTTTCCTCGTGTGTAGAGGGCCACAAAAGGTCGCTGGATGGGGAGCGTGGAGGCTATTCAAGACACCACGACAAAGGAGCTGACAGCCCTGCCAAAAGAAGCGTGTTCAAACTGTTTCCAAGACCTCAAGAAGCACTGGAAGCCATGTATAGACTGCAAGGGAGACTATTTCGAAGAGGTTCTGCACAAATGATTTCAATGTTTAACTTAATGGACTTAGTCTCGCAACTTTACGGACAAAGGTTGTATTCCCCCAGGCTGACGTCACAATGGCAGTTTACATCATGCAATTGTCACGTGACTTCTATATACCGCCCTCTACCAGCGAATCGAAAGGTCAAGTGGTGTGACACCATGATGGACCACACATGGTAAGGCCTATAGCCACACTTGACGCCTGGCTCACTTGAAGGTCAACCGGCAACGCACGGCGAAATCGGCTGTACCTATAGCGTAGTGGTGCTTTCGCTTCAAAAGGCGGCCGTGGGCTCTGCGATGTGAGGGCACGTTAAAGGTCACCGGGTCGAAAATATTCCGGAGCCCTACCCTACGGCACCTCTCCTTTCACTCCCACATTCCTCCCTTCCCTCACGGCGCGCTTGAGGTCTCCACCAAGAAGTTTATGGTTTCTGGGAGTTTAACGTCCCAAAGCGACTCAGGCTATGAGGAACACCGCAGTGGAAGACTCCGGAAATTTCGACCACCTGGGTTCTTTAACGTGCACTGACATTGCACAGTACACGGGCGCCTAGAATTTTGCCTCCATCGAAATTCGACGGCCGCGGCCGGAATCGAACCCGCGTATGTCGGGTCAGCAGGCGAGCGCAATAGCCTCTGAGCTAATGCGGCGGACCATCGAGAAGCGACACAGTTACTGCGCCATTTACTTCCCTAAAGAAAAACATGGAGGGTTAATGCACGATTTCGTTTCCTTAAAAAGCACTATAATTACCCTGGTTAATTCGAACCCGTACGTGGCGGCCGCATTTCGTTGGAGGCGAGTAGAGTGACCCGCCGCGGTAGCTGTGCGGTTAGGGCGCTCGGCTACTGATCCGGAGTTCCCGCGTTTGAACTCGACCGCGGCGGCTGCGTTTCGATGGAGGCGAAAACGCTAAGGCGATCGTGTGCTGTAGGATGTCAGTGCACTGTAAAAATCCCCAGGTGCATAGGATAGGATAAACTATTTGCTCTAATTACAAGGTCATTCAGCGGTCCGACAGAGTTCTTCCATCTACCTGATGGTGACATGTCTGGCAGGGTTGGTGCCCCTATTCCAGGGCTCCGCTGAGGGTGGCTGCTCGTCGGGCATGCTGTATGAGCACCCGTTGTATACACGGGTCGCCGCTGGAGAGCACCCTCTCCCACTGTTCCGCACTCGGGTTTTCTACTCTATGGAATGATTTATTTTTGCTGCATTGCCTTGTAATGTGATAATGGGTGGGCTTTGCGCCACACCATGGGCATGTGTCTCTATATTGCCCAGGGAACATTTTGCTTAGTATGTTTAAGTTTGGGAAAGCCGGTTTGCAGTTTCCGCCAGTGTACTGCGTCATGTTGGTTTAGTATGTTGTGGGGTGGGAAGTATCTTATCCTCGTTCCTCTATGATAATTTAGTAGATCTGAATACGTCGAGGTCACCGTCATGAAGTCGTCGGAGTCTCCGTCCAAGCCAGCTCGGTTTGTATGCTCTCGAGCGATCTTGTCGACCCTTTGGTTGCCTTCAATGTCGATGTGTCCCGGTATCCAAAACAGGGTTTGTCTGACTCGATTTTTGCTCTGGCCAGCGCGGAGGAGGATCTGGAGCGCTTTGCGGCCTATTCTGCCATTTGTATAACTACGGCATGCTTCGTTAGAATCTGTTAGTATTACAAGGGATGTACTATTTGTGCTGCAGCCCTCCGCGGCCTCTAGAGCAACAGCCATCTCTTCCCCCTCGGCTACCGTACAATCCCGTGCCGACGCGCAAGTGATTTCCTTAAAATCCGAGCCTATCACTGTCACTACGACCTTTTGCTCTTTCGTTCCTCGTTTCCAAGGATCAACCGCGGCGTCCGTGTAGACCGTGTTCGCCTTGGTTGCTAGGTGTTTCTCTACATATTGCCCTGGCGTTTCGCCTGGGTCAAAGTGGTCGAAATTATTCCGGAGCCCTCCACTACCGCACCTCTTTCTTTCACTCCCTCCTTTATATCCCTTAACTTATGGTGCGGTTCAGGTGTCCGCCGATATGTGACACAGACACTGCGCCATATCCTTTGAAAATGGCTTTTATGGAAAGCAAGACGCAGTATCTGTCTCACATATTGGCGGACACCTGAACCGCGCCGTAAAGTAAGGCATAAAGGAGGGAGTGAAAGAAGGAAAGAGGTGCTGTAGTGGAGGGCTCCGGAATAATTTCGACCACCTGGGACAACGCACAGCACACGGGTGCCTTAGCGTTTTGCCTCCACAAAAACGCAGCCGCCATGGTAGGGTTCGAATCCGGGAACTCCGGATCAGTAGCCGAGACCATCCCTTCTATCCGCGTGCTTGCATATGCCGATGATATCACCTTGTGGTGCTGTCATCCAGATGCGTCTATTCATCAGTCGGTCCTTCAACACGCGCTGGATGTATTGACATCTCGCCTCCCACCTTTGGGTCTAACACTCTCTCCTACTAAATCATGTTTCATTCGAATTGGAAATAAAGCCGCCTTACGGAAAGCTCCCCCTTTAAATTTTACGGTACATAATTCTCTGATTCCTCAGGTAGAAACTGTTCGTATTCTTGGTCTTCTCCTCCATAAATCAGGGACTGGCACCCCGTGGCTGACAGCCACCCGTAAATCGGCTCACGCTACTCTAAGTCTGATTCGTCGCATAGCTATGCGCTCTGGTGGCGCACGTGCTCATACGGCCCGCCAGCTTGTGCGCTCTATCCTTCAGCCGCGGATAGTATATCAGGCTCAATTTCAACGTCTCACCCGCAGACAGTGGGACTCCCTTGAAGCTATCAATCGTGAGGCTATGCGCGTCATAACATATCTGCCTCGTTTAACACCCATACCTGTGCTGCAGGAGTTCGCCCAACTTAATACACTCAGTGAGATCATCGACCAACGGGTGGCAAATAGAGCTCGAAAACAGTCTCTCAAACTTCATCGTTTAAAGACACTTCCACCGTGGTCCTATTGCCAGCTCACTGACAATCGCCCCACTGTTTCCCCGTCGGTATCAGCAGCGTATCTGCCTGAAGGGTGCATATTATACACGGATGCATCTCATTCTGCAGAGAGGGGAGTTACTGCTGTGTATAGTCCATCTCATCCGCATCTCAACTCTCGCGCGACGTATACTGCGGATACGTGCACTCCCCTGGCATTGGAACTTCAAGCCATTTACAATGCCATTGCTTCCCTTCCGCTCGTTCCAACATTCAATACAGTTCACATTTACACCGACTCCCGCGCCGCCCTTAAACAGCTGAAGGCTGTTCGACGAACGTTCCAGATTTCACAATCTATTCATGTGCTCTGCGCAAAGTATCCGTGTCCTGTGCGCATACACTGGATTCGCGGCCATGCCCAGGATCCACATAACATTCAAGCGGATGCTATGACTCATCTTCATACATTAGACGATCCACCACCTTCCCCTCTTCCCCCAGATCCGTTCCTGTCCCACGTTTCCGATTCCGAAGTTCTGCGCCAGCGAACACGCGCTCTAATTCCTCCGTGTTCGCACCCTCTCCCCCGTAGTCTTACTCGGCAGGAGGAGGTATCCGTGCGCCGGATTCGGGCAGGGGCGGCTCTGACACCATCTGTCCGTCATCGGTGGCGTGCCAAAGATCTGCCACTACCTGACAGGTGCCCTCACTGTGGCGCTGCACCGGACATATGTGATGTGCGGCACTTGTTGTGGACGTGCCCAGCGACGGCTGCTATCAGAAAACGGCTCCTCAGGGAGGTGGGCCTGCGGTGGAACCGCGAAAGTGACTTCGTGAAGTGGACAATGGACAACCGTTTCATTATCAACCTCTGCGACTACCTCAGCGCAACGGTTCTTCACTCCTTCTTTTAACTTTCAATCCCGTGCATTCCTTCCCCCCTTTCCTTTTTCGACTTATGCCTCATGGCACACTTCTCGAAAAAAAAAAAAAAAACTACTGAGCCACCGCGGGGGGCTCGCAGTAAAGAATTTCGCGGAACCGCAGAAGTGGTTGCCTATAGCATGCTCTGAGCCTCACCCAACTAGACAAGGCCACTCAAATTGCACTGATTTCGTGGGCCCAGGACGTCGCCCCCACCTGGGGGCCACACAGGACCAACCTGCCCTAACTTCCAGAAAAGCTGGGGTGAGGTGTCCTGTGGGTGAGCGCTCGGGCGGCCGCGTCAGCGGCTTCATTACCTCTAGGGCGTCCCTGTGCTGGCCACACCTCTTACTCCCACCTTCTTCCCGTCCCTCACGGCGCAAATGTGTTGCCCACCGTGAAGTTAGACGGTTACTGCGCCTTTCATTTAAATAAAAAATTGCTGGTGGTTTAGCTCTGGTCAACCCTGGTCGAAAGCGAAAAGCTGCATCTCCCTTGCTACGTTTGTGGTCAAGCGACTGGCGGTTTCCATAGATAGCCATACTGACACGCACACAGTAGTAGGCATTTTAACGCGACAGCGTTAAGGGCACCGTGTCACAGAAAAGCCGGTTTGTCGTCGGCGTTGGCCGTGAGCGAAAAATCCCAGAAGCAATGAGTAAAAGCGAGTAGGAAATTGGTCGATCAGTAGCCGTGGTTAGAGCGCTCGGCTACTGATCCGGAGTACCCGGGTTCGAACCCGACCGCGTCGGCAGCGTTTCGATGGAGGCGAAATGCTAAGGTGCCCGTGTGCTGTGCGATGTCAGTGCACGTTAAAGATCCCCAGGTGGTCGAAATTATTCCGGAGGCCTCCACTACGGAACCTCTTTCTTCTTTCAATCCCTCCTTTACTTTACGGCACGATTGTGGTGTCCGCCAATATGTGAGACAGATACTGCGCCTTGCTTTCCGTAAGAAACAAATTTCAAAGGATATGGCACAGTATCTGTGTATATGCACCCGTCAAAAGGTTGGTGGGTACTGAGGCGCCGCTCGGTCCCAGCCATGTCCTCCCCCTCAGCCGTCGACCGGGATCTCTTGGATCTCAGCAGCGGCAAGGGCGAGACGGATGACTTCACGTTGTTTAGTTTCGTCCTCGTTGTGAAGCAGTGCCTCCCAAGACTCATTCTTCAAGTTGTCCAAAGCTCGGACATGTCCATATCATATGGCTCATGTCCGCTATGCCCTCGCAACTTTTGCACCTGGGGCTGAAAATCTCCGGGTGCCACTTGCTATAAAGCTGAGGGTTAGGGAATACTCCGGTTTGTAGCTTGCGCCACGCAGCCTCTTCGTTTTTGGTTAGCTGCTTACTTGTTTTAGGAAGTGCCGCTCTGCCTAATTTGTAATGGTTTAGGATTTCCTGATACGTATTAAGATCGTCATCGAACTGTAGGAGCTCCTCATCGCGCGAGGGGGGCGAGATTGTGCACAAGACGCCACTGGGATCCCGGAAGGTAGCTAATCCTCGGGCCAGTGCGTGCGCTTTCTCGTTTCCCCTCGACCCTTGGTGCGCGGGTGTCCAAATGAGCGCTACCTGTTCTGCCGGTGGTCGACTGCCGGCCAACACTCGTGCTGCTGTGGCTTAAATGCAGCCTGCGTCAAAGTTTCTAAAAGCGGAGTTAGAGTCACTCACGATAATTTCGACCTGTTGTTGAGTTAGAGCCAGCGCAATGGCCAACTCTTCCGCCACCGTTAGTGTCAAGTGTCGGGTGCTGCAGCACGCTACCGGGCCTCCGTTTTCCCTAGTTGCTACCGAAATGCGCCCCGTACTGTTCGTGCATTCTGCGGCATCCGTATACAAGACATCCCGTCTGCCCTGAAAGCGGGCTTGCGGCGCTACTGCTCTCTCCCTCCTCCGGCTCTCACGGTAGATGGGGTGCATGTTTTTGGGGAGTGAAGATATCTTTAATTTGTCCCTAATCTGTCTAGGAACCGGGTCCGTAAGTCTCGAGCACGCTCGAGGCTCGTGCCCCAGCTTCTCCAGAATGCTGCGACCAGTACGACTGCGCAGAAGTCTCTGATATCTCTCTCTGAAGTCTCTGAAGTCTTTGCAGCCTCAATGAGCTCTTCGAGGGCATTCGAAACCGCTATAGACTCAAAATCTTGTCCGTGGGCGCACAGGGTGGTAAACCTAGTGCTGTTTTTATCCCTTTACGGATTAGAATATCCAGTTTGTCCTTTTCCGCCTGGTAAAGCCGCGCATAAGGCGCCACGTAGACTATCCTGCTGATTATAAAAGATTGGACTAGCCTAAGGAGATTAGCTTCTTTCATACCCGCATGTTTGTTAGCGATTCGTTTTAGGAGTCTCTAGTCTCTGAATCGTTTCCGAGTTCCTGCCGTTCGCCTGAATTCGTAACCACCCTGATGCTTTCCACCGCTGGAATTACGTTACCGTTGACCCTGAGTGCGACTCCCGCGTTATACGGTCTGTCCTGCTTTATACGCCGACGCCGTGGCGACCGCATGGGTGCGAGAAATAGCGCTTCCGATTCCTCTGCCGAGCACCTGAGCCCGATCGGTTCTAAGCATATTTCTGTTACGTCTATAGCTCTTGGAAGTGTCAGTTCAATTTGGCTGTCATTGCCCCTACACATCCACAGAGTCAGGTCATCTGCGTACAACGTATGGTTCAGCCCCGGAATTTCGTCCAGTTGTGCGGGGAGGCCAAGCATGGCGATATTAAAACAGGGTCGGGGACAACACCGATTCCTGCGGGGTGCCCTTGATACCCAGTCGAATACCCGCTACTGTTTTTCTGTTTGTAAGGAAATCGCGTATGTAGTTATAGGTGCGAACACCCACGTCTAACGCAGCCAGACTCTCCAGAATGGCCGAGTGCTTTACGTTGTCGAAAGCTTTCGACACGTCTAGACCAACGATCACCCTGGTGTCTAGTGTTGAATTGTATATTATTTGTTCCTTTAGCTGCAGCATGACATCACATGCAGACAAATGTGGTCTAAATCCAAACATGGTATTTGGATATATACTCTTGTCCTCAAAAGATGCGAACTCGGGCAATAGAATCAAATTAATCATCGAGGATAAATTCAACTGCAGAACTGTCGCGTCAGACGTCTGATCATCCCGTAAATTTTGTTTTCCTGCCTGCCCGGTTGACGTCAGCGCTGAGAGACACAATGCGAAGGGTTGCGCTTTCGAGCGATTCTCCTAGGTGGCGCGGCCTCTGAAGTTAAGCATATTTCGATAGAAAAAAAAAAACCGGTCACCGGAGAAAAAAGCCGGCGTCTACCGTCCGGAGTTCTAAAAAAAAAAATCCTGATTGGCTGGTGGGCAGGGGCGTCACCAGAGTGGAGAAATACCATTGGTTGTAGGGCAGTGACGTCACCAGACCATGTTTGTCTGTGTGAAGCCTTGTTTGGGAATAGCAACCTGGGTCTCACGAGCTCCACCAGCCACTTTCGGCAAAGGCGGAACAGCTTCGAATGCACTGACAACACGCAATGGAATCGGGTGTCTCTGTGTTGTTGGTGCTGCCCTCTAGACAAGGACTTCGTTGGAAAGCAACGAAGATGAGAACCGCCATTGCCATGCCTTAAGGGGACGAAGAAGAAGAAGTTTATACAGGCTTGGGAAACAGCGCTGGCCGCCTCAGTAGTGGACGTCCTCTGCTTTCTCCGAGAGTGCAAAGTCCATCGGCTGAGCAGAGCGCCATGATTTCCATGTGAGTTGGCTTCTATAGCGACAGCCATGCCGGACACTGTAATAAGTGGCTGAGTGCATTGACGTGGTGGGCGCTTCCAAGTATCATAACTGAGGACAGGCGCTGCCGCTAGACGTCACTCTGCGCGCTTCGGAGCCCCGACGGCACGGCGTTCGAGCGCTCTAGACAGGTCCGCGGACGACCGTACAAACCGCGCGCGCGGCGTGTCCTGTCGCAGAAGGTAGATCACACGCGCACGGTACACTGCACAGAAAAGCCGCTGTGGGGGCGCCCGGCTGTAATCGTCCTCGCGTAGGAAGTGAGTTTCTGTCCCCGCTACCTCGTAAACCCGATAATTACATAAAGGGAGTGTCTAGCGTTCCGTCCAGACGGAACGTTTGCTGCTGCTGCAGTTCCGTCCAGACGGAAATATTTACTGCAGCTAGAGTTCCTTTATGTTACTCCTGTATGTTCCTGTATGTTATGTTCCTTTATGTTCCTTTATGTTACGTTCAAGCCGACGTCCCGATGTGCCGGTGTCCTTTATGTTGCTTTATGTTACGTTCAAGCCGACGTCCCGATGCGCCGGTGTTCTTTATGTTCCTTTATGTTACGTTCAAGCCGATGTTCCGGTGTCGAATCCGTTGTCAGCGAAGCCAGCAAACAATCCAGCGAATCCGGCTTAGAGGAATAATTAAGGCGCAGTTACGTAGTTGAAACTATTAAAAAATTTCAAAAAGCAGCACTCAGCAAAGTCAGATATAAAATTGTAAACTATAGCTCAATCATTTAAGACTAGTAAAAGTTATTCCTTGTTTTTTTTTTAAACATGCCACCCATGCCAAACATAAAGTAACTCTTGCGCAAATTGGAGTTTCGTCTGGACGGAACTCTAGCGCAAATTGGAGTTCCGTCTGGACGGAACTCTAGCCACCGCCTTACATAAAACCGCGTCTCTTTGCTCCCAGTGCGAGGTTAATGACGGTGACAAGCGTTTCCCGCACGTCAGATTTCTCTTTACCCATATGTGCACTGATTTGGACACTATATCAGCTCTAATTTCAGAGCGGAAGCTCTGCTCCTCCCATGCAAAACCTCACGGTCATGTGGCTCCGAAAAATGACCTTCAAGCGACGTAGCGTGGGTGTGGCTGTGACGTCATACCATGCGACTTGCCGCGCCTCGACGCAGCTGTGGCGCGCGGAGCCGGCAACGTTCGCTCGCCTTCGCAACTGCGTTGAACAACGTTATTCAATGCTCACTTCGCAGTTGCGCTGAACCAGGTGACTCGATGAGATAATAAAAAGCGCGAAGCTTTGCCTGACGTTCGCAGGTAGCCGTGGAGGAGTTGCGCGCTGGAACCAGTGCGACTGTGTATTATTGACGGCTGCTTGAATCTGATGATTCTTGAGATCAAGAACGTCGACAGGGCGTGTTGGCGAAGGATAGAGCGAGGGAACGTTAAACCACAGCAAACTTTGTCTAACTATGCTTAATCGAGCTTCCGTTCTGTAAACTAGGTTCAACCGGGTTCAACCCCAGTCAATTTTTTTGTGCCATGAAAGCAGTGGACGCCAAGGGAAAAGGAGGAAGGAACTAGCACGTATGAGAGGAAGCGTGTATCGATTATGGAGGGCTGATCACACTGTTCGCGGAAAGGTATATATATATATATATATATATATATATATATATATATATATATATATATATATATATATATGACGCTTTTGCTGAGTTCACCCTAAAGCCACCCTCCCGTCCTTTCTTTATTAATAATTCGTTACCATTAGAAGCTTCTGCAAGCGGAAACAGCGAGAGCTGTCTGTCAGTAGCCAGTGACAGGTGAAAACCTGGTCACTAGACTACGAACGAACTTAATATACTACCTATACGAACTTGGTATACTACTTTGGATATAAAGAATCTTAGTATGACATCTCGAGTATAGCGACCTCTCGAGTGCTAACCTCGGATATAACGAGACTTGATATCTTAATTACGGATATAACGAACTTTCGTGTATTAACCACGGATATAGGGAACTTTCCTGTGTCAACTTCGGATATAATGAACGTTTGGCTGCTAACGCATTCTAACTATCCACCTAGAATCTCCTAAGCGCTTTTTTCTCTATATGTCCTTGAGTGTTAAGCATGTATCTGTGGCATTAACGACTGAGGTAGGCCGCAAATAAACGCTTGATGAGCCTTGCGGAGAGGAGACGATGTAATTAAAACGGGGATTTAGGGTTAACCGAAAAATAATAAACGCAGAGGTAATTTATAATGGTGCAAGCAGTGCAGCGCATTTGCCGTGGGAAACGACTAGTGACTGTGCTTACCGCACTGCGATCATGCAGTGAGGTTGATGAAGAAAGACATAACTTGGAGCCTGAAAAAAAATAATCGTTATCATAGTAAAATAGGAATATGGAGGGTGTATATATATATATATATATATATATATATATATATATATATATATATATATATATATATATATATATATATATATATATATATATATATATATATATATATATATATATATATATATATATATATATATATATATATATATATATATATATATATATATATATATATATGGAGGACCCGCCGCGGTGGCTCAGTCTGCTGAGCCGGAGTACCCGAGTTCGAACCCGAGCGCGGCGGCCGCGTTTCGATGGAGGCGAAACGCAAAAGGCGCCCGTGTTCTGTGCGCTGTCAGTGCACGTTAAAGATCCCCAGGTGGTCAAAATTATTTCGGAGCCCTCCACTACGGCACCTCTTTCTGGCTTCTCTAAGTCCCTCCTTTATCCTTTCCCTTACGTCGCGGTTCCGGTGTCCACCGACATATCTGAGACAATTACTGCGCAATTTCCTTTCCTCAGAAACCAATTTTCATTTTTTTCAGTATGTGGAGGCAGAAAATTCGGAGACAGTATATTAGCGGGTGAAATGACATGAATATTTAGCGGTACAAATTACGGTGTGACACCAAACGCTCGACCACCGCGAATGAGGCAAGTACCAAGTGTGACTGTCCTATTGAATGCTGTATGCAAATAGAGTTCGCAATATATATTCATTTAGTTAGTTTCAGCAGCAGACAATATACACTTGTCTCTGTGGCATATACACATTTAGACGCATCTGTCCCTGATGCTGGAACAGAGGCTAAAGGTTGTTGAAGCCTGACGAGGCCTCTGACCCTACGCAGTTCGCAGCAGTATTGTAACAAAAGTATATGACAAAATTTACAAAACGGAACACTTTTTGCTTCCGGGAATTTCACCTGATACAATGACGCGATATTTCACATTATATTGGAGCCATATGAACTTATTTGCGCAATAGTACGCGCAGCCGCAACTGATACATTGCATGGCGCTATGCTAAAATAATTACACGCACATATCACAAGATACAATTGCACCACAGAGCACAAAACACTAGAAAGTTTACACTGATCAAAACAATATTTTTGAACACGAAACTCAGGCGAAAGACGAAATGTGGAGGTCATTTTCTGCTCATCATGCTCACTAGTAAGCAGACATGGCCAACTGCCGACGGCTTGCTGACGGTTGGTAACAGGTTGGGGACTGGTTCATGGCCATTTTGGTCGGCCAAGTAAGCAGTGGCTAAGCTTGGCATGTGGTTGGCTACCTACTATGTCAGCTAGTAGTTAGCGAAACAAGTTGGCCCGACGTTTTGTGGAAACCGATTGCCTGTCGTTTTTTGAACACGTCGGAACGCAACGTTCAACCAATGCCTTTACGAGGTATATGGCCTTCTTATGCCAGTGTGAATAGTGCACAAAACATAGGCGCAGTCGAGAGAATGAGCTCCTTCTCTCGACGACGAAAACAACTTCAATTTTTTATTTCTTGTTTTTTTTTTCTATTCGGCCTCTGCTGCCCTGATAATGCTTATGCTTTATAAGGCTGCATTGGGCGCTCTCAGCGTGTCTAGTCAAGATGTCGCGCCGCCGCTAAAGCGATTTCGCGTCTCAGATTTAGCCACCAAGATTCATTCACGACGAACCATATGAGTACGTCACAATAGCACAACGGTGGCTTCATTTTCGCGCTGACATTTAAAATTCAACTGAGAGCAATGTTGGCTCCATTCTATTTTACGCCATATCCGTCACTGTTCGTGAGGCTGAACTCAAGGATACGATTCAATGGTGATCTTCATTTTTTTCTCATACAAGTTTGGTTTTACCTGCGACCCATTAAGACACGAATTATGTTCTGTTATTGAGAAAAATCTGAAAATTTGTGTGTGTATATTTACAACCCGCTAGTTAAAAAATAAAATAAATGGCTCAAGAACTAAGAAATCACTAACGCCGGCCGCACACTTCCACTTTCACGCAATTACAGATATATATCTTCATCTTCAAAAAATATTATCTAATTAACTATTTTCTTTACCTTCCGAAACAGTTCCCGCAAAAAAAAACTCAGCTATAGTGTCCTTTTAAAGCAGGAGAGGTTGGTTTATGGGGGTTTAACGTCCCAAAACGACTGAGGCTATGAGGGTCGCCGTAGTGAAGGGCTCCGGAAATTTCGACCACCTGAGGTTCTTTAACGTGTACTGACATCCCACAGTACACGGGCCCCTATAATTTCGCCTCCATCGAAATTGGACTACCACGGCCGGGATCGAACCCGCGTCTTTGGGGTCAGCCGCCGACCGCCATAACCACTGAGCCACCACTGAGGCCTCAGAAGAAAGAAGTTGCAGCACCACACAGCACATTTAGTCGCGCCGTTCAATTTCTCGACGTCGATCTTTATTTCTTGTTTATGAAAATCGATCCTTTTTTATAGGCACGAAATTGCCCTACCATTCTGTCCAGCAGGGTTGAAAATGTAGCCGGCACCATTGACTTTGTGAAAACACCTCTAGATGCTTCGGAAAAGAAAAGTTTCAAAAGCCGCGTATACAAACGTGGACGCCCTGCCGCAAAAGGGTAGGCTCCAAAACGGACCTGTTCGATCTAGCTTTAGCTGTGCACTGTGTCCCGTTACACGCCTTCAAAAACGGGCGATACGCCTTCTGACAATCTCCAACCGACTACAGCCAAGCCGTCCGCTTTATCAAGAACTTAAAATACTTCAGTTCATGCTTGTGATTCAGGTCAAGGTGTCAAGTACAGTGCACAACATTACATCCAACAACTACCCACTCCAAATTCATATTTCTACTATGTCTGCCAGTAACACCAGGAATGCTAGCCATCTCAACTTCAATCTTCCTGTAAAACGCAACATTTATGGTCAGCGACTGCTGCAGTTCTGTAGTCCAATAATTTGGAATGATATCCTGCTTGGGGTGAAAATATCCACAAAATTTGAATACTCAATAAAAAGATTTCTTCTTAGTAGTATGTAGCAATTACATGCAGTGTTTAAATTTTCTTGTTTGTTTCTTTTTTCTTTTCTGTGTTATGCCTTGGATACATTTAATAATAATTGTTTTTATGGGGAAAGGAAATGGCGCACTATCTGTCTCATGTGTCGTTGGACACCTGAACCGCGCCGTAAGGAAAGGGATAAAGGTGGGAGTGAAAGAAGAAAGGAAGAAAGAGGTGCCGTAGTGGAGGGCTCCTGAATAATTTCGACCACCTGGGGATCTTTAACGTGCACTGACATCGTACTGCACACGGATAGTAGTAGTAGTAGAAAACATTTATTCCAAAAAGGTAGGATAGAGAAGCGAAAATACAGATTTTGGGTGGAGTCCTTATTTCAGGACCCCAATGTCCACCGCAGTTGCTCTTGCTTGGGATATCAGCTTTCGCTGCGTCGCCAAGTCAGAGCTGAGCAGGGCAGACTCCCACTGTTCTTCGGAGTGAGGTTTGTCTAGTTCGGGGGGCTTGGGACCAGAGCAGCCCCATGTTACATGATATGATGTTGGAATTCCGCCACACAAGGGGCAGATGCTGTCATATCTGTCGGGGAAGATGATGTGGTACTTGTGTAGGTTAGGAAAGGTGTTCGTCTGTAGTTGTCGCCATTCCCTCGCCTCTGCCGCCGTTAGCTTACGGTGTGGTTGGGGATAGACTTGTCTTTGTGTTCGGAGAAGGAGAAGGCGCTCGCCGAACGTAGAGGGGTGAGGCCGGGGTGGTTAGTCGCTCGGTTAGTATATCCTCGCGCACACGGATGCCTTAGCGTTTTGCCTCCATAAAAACGCAGCCGCCGCGGTCGGGTTCGAACCCGGGAACTCCGGATCAGTAGCCGAGCACCCTAACCACTGAGCCACCGCGGCGGGTGCACAGCTCAGGAGTGTGTTGCAGTAGAAGCTCGCATAGCAACAGCCCATGCAGAAATAAATAAATATTGCCGCGACTGGGTTTCGAACCCCCGGCGGCGCGAACAGATCAGATTCGCTGGAGCACAATGCTATCACCGCAGGCGATCACACCTCGTGTTAAACTGCAACACTGCATATGCACTGCTTTTGCACTATTTGTATTTGTGATGCCAAGTGTGCGTAACTATGGACCCAAACTACCTATAACTATGGGCCCAACAGATTCTTGTGTATGATTTATGTGTTTTGTTGAACAAATCACTGACTGGTTGACAAAAAAAAAACTGGGTGTTCACACGTGCTGGTTGCGCAGCTGCGACCTCCTGAAGCTGGCCTTCCACTCCCTGGTGTTGGTGACAGTGGCGGTGCCGCTGTTCCTCGCCTGGAGCACCTGGCGACTGTTCACGGGTCTGGCGGCTCTGCCGCACCACGTGTACCAGGTGGGGGACGACATGGTCTTCCACTTCTGCCAGAGGTTGCTCATCATGCTGCTGGAGGGCGTCGCCGGATGCAAGGTACTATTACGCATACACGTGGCATCCTCTGCCGTTGTCTGTCGTTGTAGTGAAAAGCTTAAAAGGTCGACCGCAAGTGGCTGATATTTCTTTTAGAATTGTCCTTCTGCTAGTGGAAGATTATAGTTACTTTACTGGCAATTCAATCCTAAGGCCAACTCGGGCTCAAGGTTTCATGTAAGAGTTCTCCAATGTTCTAGTTGCATTAATCACCTTAACACGTTTTATAATTAACATGAGTAGACTTCTAACACAGCTTCAGTCGTATGGACTGTGCAGGATGCATTTTCTTCTTGGTTTGACTGAGGCACACGGTATTATTATGCGATGTGAAACTGGCGTCCCGGTCACCTCTAGACTTCGTGAGGAGTATGCAAGTGTCCCATATGTAATTATAGCAGTTCAGGACCTCAGAAAAGCAAAGGTGAAGTTTCTTTGCGTCGAAGCGACAATAATGTGTAAAAAAACCTTGTGTTTGTCACACTAAACTCTGCATTTTATTATTTTCTTTTTGTTGCCTCAACTGTTCGACATTCCAAGTGTCTCATTCGCAGCGATTTCCACGGCACCAGCTCAGCCAGCAAACAAGTTCTTTCGACCAACATTTCAAACTGACAGAAAACGTGTGTAGGCTGTGCAACTCGGCGCTTTTCAGGTGCCAACAGTGCGGCGTATAGAAACTGAACAGCAATCTCCGGCTGCCGACGCTTACACGCCTGTCGCTGTGTTTGCAGGTTTTGTTTTATGGCGACATCGCCGACGTTGTCAACAAGAAAGAGCGGGCCTTTTACATCGTCAACCACCAGAGCTCGTGTGAGTACAGCCGTGGGCACCGACAAGCGCTGTTCACCTGCAGTTGTATGTATTAACGGGGGATCTGCAAGTGCCTGGTCTCTTCTGAGCTGTGCCGATCTCTTCGCCCATTTTCTCTGTCGATGTCGACGGGAGCTTCACAAGAGCGAAAAGGGACTTAACGCACGCGGGACAGCGGGAGAGGAAACAAGGGTAGAAAACTTACTATACAATTTACCATTGTCCAGCCAATCCAGACGTCAGCGCCAGTTCTTCCCTTATAGTGGCCGCATCGTATCGTATCCGCATCGTATCGTTACCATATGGCAACGACATAAAGCAGAAAAAAAGGCCGCGAAAGCACCAGGTTCGTTTCCTGGTGCCCCAGACAGTTCGGCCACCGCCACAATCTAATATTTACCGCGGCAGGAGTTCATTTTTCAGCAGCCATTCTCCTTCATTCATTAGGAGCGCTGCATTAGTTGAAACCAAAACTATATAAGTGGAGTTTCCTAACCGTGGCGAAGACGCATTACTATCAGTTATTTCCAACTGCGTTTGCAACTAAGAGCAACTCAGAAGTTAGCGCTTATGTACCTTCGGCCTTGTCTGTTTCTGCCCCGACCGTGATGCATGCTCTCAGGAATCATTTTCTCGGTGTCATGTCGCACCAACCATCCGGCAGGCCTACGCTTCAGGGCTTCATAATTGAATCAGTCTTTTTCTCTAGGCTTCACGCGTTTCAACGCCTTAGAAAGCAGACTACCTAAACGTTTCCATTAATGACACATTGCGCAAGCATAGAAGACACACGCAAGAAACGAGTCTGACGGGGCGAGTGCCAGTTTTTAACTGGATTTATTTCCTTTAGGTGACAGCTTATATGGACAGAGATTAAGAAAGTGTCAGAAAGAGGGATGACAAGTCATGTGCAATGCCGCAGATTTTTTTCTCCAAGTTGTGCAACGAATCTGATGCCTCAGTGACGCAAGCATCGGCCGTTTTCGTACATGATACGACTCTAACAGCTCACGTGCTACTGTGTTCCTGCTTCTGTTGGGAAGCCTGATACTCTCAAGTCTCAAGTCCGCTCCTCCTCCACCATCATAGATAACACGCGCTCCCTTGCGCAGTCTTTAATGCAGCGACCAGTCTGGCCCATGTAGACGCATCCATGCTGAAGCTTAATTTGATAGACGGCAGCCGTGGCACATTTCACGTATGCTTTGGCGTGCTTCGTTCCGCATCCACTTGGTTGAGCCCCTTCGCTACTGATCCTCGGGGATCACCCTGCGAGCATTCGCGGTGCTGATAAAACTATAGGGTTGGGATGTTTTGTCACTGTGATGCTCTATTCCGTAATCTTCGATTCCTTTACTTAGATTGGAAAATGCTGTTCTGGGGCAATTTTTCGTTGGAGCAGTTTGGGAAATAACCATATGTTTGTCAGCTTTAAATTACAGTGTTTTGTAATTATACGTTGTTGTTCTACAGAATGAAGGAAGGTCAGAGCGCCAAAAAAAATTGTCGATGCAGTTCTTAATGTGTATTTATCCTAATTTACGGCAGGTGTTCAAATAAAAAAACAATAAAGGCGCACGGTAGCACGTGAGCTGTTGGAGGCATGCCACATTAGGAAAACGGGCGGTGCTTGCGTCAGTGAGACGACGTTAGCCTCATTGTAAAATTAACATAGAGAAGGCAATTCCTTGACATGTGCGCCGGCCTGAATCGCCATCCTTCTATTTGACGCGTTTTTTATCTCGGCCAACATAACCGGAATTAAAATAACAAACAAACAAGACATAACGAAACATTAGAAAACAAAAGCGTCAAAATTCAAGGCGCCCGTGTTGTGTGCGATGTCAGTGACGTTAAAGATCCCCAGGTGGTGAAAATTATTCCGGAGCCCTCCACTACGGCATCTCTTTCTTCCTTCCTTCTTTCACCCCTTCCCTTATCCCTTCACTTACGGCGCGGTTCAGGTGTCCAGCGATATATGAGACAGATACTGCGGCATTTCCTTCCCCCGAAAACCAATTATTATTATTATTATTATTATTATTATTATTATTATTATTATTATTATTATTATTATTATTATTATTATTATTATTATTATTATTATTATTTATTTATTTATTTATTTATTTGCGCCCTTCCTGTCATCCTCGCCTCCTGTATGTGTCATTTATGGTTGCGCAGTCGGTTTTTAATGGAAGCCATAAACCAACTAGCCCAGCAAGGAGTACTTGCAAAGCTACCTAAACGTCCACCAGTCTGCGACTTTGGCGCACTTCATTTCACGGCATCCAGCAGATGAGCTGTGGATGCTTCGTGAATGTGAAACCACCAGGGCGCGAACGAGCACAGTATTCGAAAGTCTCGAGCAGTCACTGGTACCGCACAGAGTTATGACGGACATCATTTTCTGTTGGCCGTGTGGCGCAGTCGACTGGATCGCCGTGAACCTCCTGGCTGAAAGGACTGGCAGTGCCGGTAGCCTGCGCTATATCGTCAAGCAGAGCATTCAGTCTGTGCCGCTGCTGGGATTCTACTTCCACCAGGCGAGTTGAATGCACGATACAGGTCCTAGGAGATGCTTTGTCAAAAGAGTCTGTTGTACACTGCATTGTGAACGAAAACCTAGTGCTCAGGGGCTTCAGTGCAAGGAGCCACTGGGAGGAACTTAAAGGGGCTGTGAAGGGGGCTCTAATAATGTTGCGGCATGCCTGGGGCTATTGAAGCACGGCGCTTCACGAATAGTGTCCAGCAAGGATTTTTTAAATGCGCTTTGTCGAAGCTGAGTTACCTGAAGTCAAAATTTGAATTTCAGCGTCTTCGCGCCTTCCCCCCCCCCCCCCCCTCTCGTCACTTTTTGCACGCTGGAGGGTAGGCGCTCCTTCGCCGACCCCCCTCTGGGAGCGCAGCTTCCCGACCCGCCGGAGATAAGCGGCTTATTGGCCGCGGCCACGGTAGCTGCCTGACGTCTGAAAGAATCTAACCAATGGCCACCTCTCACCTTGTCTACGCAGATGCGGAGGACGGGGGAGGGTGCGAGCGTGAAAAAGTCACAGGGAAGGGCTCGCCAACTTTGACGCGTGATTGTGGGTCGTCTGCTGCGTGTAGAAGGAGTATTATTTGGCTCTGGTTCTCATGGCAACACAGTGCAGTGATTAAGCGAGTTAATGTGCTCTCCTCGGAAGGCGTTTCAGAGCCGGTTTAAGTCCTGAACCTTCCCAAGATTAGGATGGTCAAATGTACTTAAGAACCCTGCTACACGGCCTGGAAACGAACCCCTTGGGCTGTATATGTTTGATCCAACACTGTACGTGATAGACCTCGACTAGAAGACGATTAATTAAATCAAATTAATTAATGAACATCTGATTTGTAGTTTTAGAACACAAGATTATACGCTGCGAATTAGAGGGCCGTCATCAGAGAAGACGAAAGCAGTTTCTAAATGTTCTAGGTTAGAGTATCGAACGTCGAAAATGCGCTTTTGAAAGCTCGCTTGGTTGGCTTTCCCGCATTGCGCATTTACAAAACATCTTATTCTCTGCGCGTGGTATCGTCGCCGAAGTGACATTTTTTTTCTTCTTGATCATTAAAGACAAATTGCGCCTGTATTTGCTGCATTAGAAATGAGAGCTACGCCATTTTATCAATGCGCGACGCGAGAAAGCCATCTAAACAAGTTTTCAAAGGCGCGTTTTTCAGCTTCGAAATTTTAACCACAACGCTGGTTCAAAAAATTTAAGCACTGGGCTCGCCGTCGACTTTGACACCCGAAAATTTTGCAGTATAATCTTCAGTTTAAAACCAAAAATTGAAGAAAAGTTTACTAGATATATTTAGTTAAACTCTATCACGTACATAATGCCCGCCTTGCTGTAATTTCCTACTGCGCAGACCGCACCGATGCATCTATAGCTGTTTTTAAGATAAAAATCTGTAAATCATAAAAAAAATACAGATGACCATGTAGTTGCACACTGAAGCGCGTCGCCGTTGCTCGCGACTCCTTGGCAAGCAGAACAGGTAATCGGCCCAATTTTGAAAACGTATTGGCAAAAGGCGCTCCAACAAAGGACCAGAGTGAAAGCATCGATTTGCAATACTGGGACGATTATTTGTGCGGCTTGGATATTGAAACAAGCCATTGACGCGTATCCAGCCTGTGGACTTACGATTTCCAATACGTTCCAAGCAGCACAAGTAATCGGCCCATTACTGGACCGGCTTTTACCTATACATTTCCAATATGCGGTCAATAATCTGTGCTTCTTGGGGTACTATCAGCATCAAATGAAACGTAAACAGGATACTGTGACATAAACTAAGGAACAGAAAAATATTAACTGCTGTATAAGAGGTGCAGATAAAGTTCATTCACACTTAATAATAATAATAATTGGTTTTTGGGGAAAGGAAATGGCGCAGTATCTGTCTCATATATCGCTGGACACCTGAACCGCGCCGTAAGGGAAGGGATAAAGGAGGGAGTGAAAGAAGAAAGGAAAAAGTGCCGTAGTGGAGGGCTCCGGAATAATTTCGACCACCTGGGGATCTTTAACGTGCACTGACATCGCACATCACACGGGCGCCTTAGCGTTTTTTCTCCATAAAAACACAGCCGCCGCGGTCGGGTTCGAACCCGGGAACTCCGGATCAGTAGTCGAGCGCCCTAACCACTGAGCCACCGCGGCGGGGCATTTTACACTTGCAATAAGCAGTTTTGGTGCAACTGAAATGGGAAGCAAGGTCGCTGGTATTTCTCCACCTTCAACTAAAATCTCATCGTTTTTCTGGCCCTGTTTTGACTGCATTAAGAGAATTCCTTGTCGGGATGACGACGCAGCATACATCGGCGAAACCGCGGACGTTTGCCCACGTTCCATTTGACGCTGAAAGTGCGTACGCCCACTACCAAAGAATAGGCAATATCCTGTCCTCCCCGATTTTAACTGCATTTCGGTTTACTTGGACAATGTTTAGACGTTCGTTTTTGTTGAACTCCTTCGTTTTGAACACCCTGAGCAACGGCCTGTAAAAAGTGAGGGCGCTCGACTACTGATCCGGAGTTCCCGGGTTCGAACCCGACCGCGGCGGCTGCGTTTTTATGAAGGAAAAACGCTAAGGCGCTCGTGTACTGTGTGATGCCAGTGCACGTTAAAGATCCCCAAGCGGTCGAAATTATTCCGGAGCCCTCCACTACGGCACCTCCTTCTTCCTTTCTTCTTTCACTCCCTGCTTTATCCCTTCCTTTACGGCGCGGTTCAGGTGTCCAACGATATATGAGACAGATACTGCGCCATTTTCCTCTCCACAAAAACCAATTATTATTATTATTATGTAAAAAGTGATAAAGTGGAGCTTCAAACGTGAAAAGGGGTTTCTTAACTTTACTTTTACATATCTGAGCACATTCTTTGATAATGCCGAGTCCACGGAATTCTGTTGCCTGTGGGACAGGGCTTCAACTGCTTGTGCCTAAGGTCAGCTAACCAGCTGACCTGAGCGTGGAATGAGTTCCTAAAGCATTGGGATGGTCAAGGTTTTGAAGTCTGTACGTTTTTCGCAGCATAGCTCATGTTCTTGTGGAAGCTGCCGGGTAGTCTCTTTCGTACACTTCCCGCCGAAAAATAAATTTTTTTGCCCTGCTTCCCTGTCGTTGCATCCGAACAGCACGGCTGTATCTACATCAACCGGCAGCACCTGAACCACTTCAAGATGAAGCAAGGTCTCTACTACCTGCAGAACAAGAACATACAGGTAACCTGTCACTTGCGCATGAGGCACGTACACCGACGAGCTCACTGGCAAATTACTCAACGTTCGATCTAGTATGCAATCACAGTGGCGGCTGCTAACACACCACGTTTCGATGCTTCTTGATTACTGAGACCTAAATGGAGCCGACCAGAGTGCCCTATAACTATCGCCGCTGTCAGATGATCCTCAGTCATGCACCTTTACATCGTCAACGAAGATGTTTTCTTTTTTAATTTTGGGGGTGTTTGTATTTAACGTCTCCTACATCGGTTATCTCTTGTTTGTGACGCGCTCATTGTTGACAAGCGCATCGTTTGCTGGGAGACCAGCAAGTGGATACAGTGATCAGCTTACAAGCATGCATGTACTGCGCATGACGTGTAGCATGACAGGTTAGATAGTAATAGGTACGAGCTTAAATTACAACTAAAATTACTTGGCGTTAGCGTCTAGAAATAAAGAGATGCATTATGGCCAGCTGCTCACTAAGAGCCTCCATCCTGAAATGTAAGTTCTGTATAGAAAAAAAAATACACGCTGCCTCAAAGGGAAAGAAATATTGACAAGCAAAGAATGGCGTTCATATCTCTTGACTGTAGCAACTCGGTTTGAAGCGATTGCCGCAAGACACAGCGCATACTGACTTTTCGTTTCTCGCGCATGCTACTGCCCAGTCGAGCATCGTGCTCTTTCCGGAGGGAAACCGGTTCATACCTGGAAAAGAAGACGTCATCAAAATGAGCACCCAGTTCGCCACCAGCCAAGGTTGGCCTCCCCTACTTTCGCCTATCGCTATGAGGATTATCTAAACTGCTGTTAACAGACACACTGAGAATCGTTACGCACTTCTTTTCGCGGGCTTCTCACCGTCTTTGCCAATGTAAACAAGTTTAGCAGTGGCTTAACTCGGCTATGCCAGGATATACGTAGCGTGAGCGGCAATTCCGCTCTCCTCCTGCATGGCTATACCACACTGGCAAACGCCCCGCTATATGTATAGCCCCTTGATACCTCTGCGCATGCGCACAAAATTATTGATGGCCTAGCTCTGTTAGGCCAGGATATACGTAGCGAAAGCGCGGTTACATATGGTTCGGAAGAGTTAATATATGAAAGGCGCGCATTCACTACATGCGCCTTTATTCACGGTTATAGCTTGAGCAGAGTCAATAGAACACGTCCTTATTGATTGCTGGGACGCGCTGCTCTTTTGGGACGTGCTCCAGCGTACAATAAAGAATGACTTACCCTTGATGCCGTATGAGCCGGATCTTTATAAATACGATGTAATTTTCCTTCTTGGCCTGCACAGCATTTGGCGAAGCAGGATGGTTGTAAGACACTGCGATGAAGATGCGCGGTCTGTCCGAGATTACTTCAAAGAAAACATATTTAAGCTGCGTGAAGTGTACAAGGAGCTATGCTTTGGAGATGAAGTTATCGAGCTGATGGGAAAGTTCTTTGAAACAGTTTTGATTTTCTCACGTGAGTGAAACGCATGTCCGATCTTGATGTTTGAGAATGTAGCGCAGAACATGTTTGTGATCTGTTGTGAACTGTCGAAACAGGCAATTAAGAGGAAAAAAAGCTGTCGTGGCGGAGTGGTAGCATCTCCGCTTTAAACGCCAAAGGCCCGGCTTCGATTCCCAACCCGGGCACAAGGTTTTTTTTCTTTGTTTTGTGAGTGTGCGGAGGGGGGGGGGGGGTGGTTGCTCCGTACCGCAACTGCACTGCGCGCCATGCTTTTTCCGGTTCCCGCGAGTCATACGCTATCCAGGAAGCGCGCTGCAGCAAACATTAAAGAGATAAGAGTGTTCCGGGGGCTCTGTCTTGTCAACAAGGTCTGTGTGTTGGCCGGCTGGAAAATCAAAATCGGCCCACGGTGCCATGACTTGCGTCGCGACGGCTTAATCGCAGTGGCTGAGTACGCATGACGGTGAGAAATGAAAATCTGTCGTCACCCCTGCTACATATGGGCCTATCGTTAGGCAGCTCAAAAGCGCTGTTGGGCTAGCGGCAGCAAGGTGACTTTAGTGGGCTGCGCGGTGTACGTACGTACGTAAGACGTCAGCTACTTTGTGGCTTCGGCAGTGATTATGGAGACAACACAAGAACCTACGCCAGCAAGTCAATCTGCGGCCTTTGAAAATCGTCATGGAGGTGAGCCACCATATTTCAGTTACCCTCCGGCTATATGCGTAATTTAGAACATGCATTAAACCACTAAACATTGGGAACCGCATGAGGCTATGCTCCTCGCGAAGCGACGCCCGATGGTGCACCTGCGGCACACGGCACGAAACGAAGAGCCTTGGCTATAGAACAGTGCGTTTTCATTGTAGCATCCGTTGCTACCGTTTCAACATTCAGTCGCCTCGCGTTATCGAGAATGTATGACTCCCACTACTACCCCAGCAGGACTGATAGAATCAGTGATGGAAATCCCTCTTTGATATACAAGTGCAGCGGCTCTAACTATATTTTTAGGTGCTTATACTACTAATAACTGATCGAGATATAGGCCACATCTTTTGAAGCGAAAAGCTTCACTGCGCTAGGTAAAGCAGTCTTCGGGTAGGCAGCACGACTTTGAACGACCCTCAGCCCAACCAAGGATAGCCGTGTATGACCATATGTGGTGCAGTTATGGGGCTAACCCTTGACCACTGACCTTGGCTCATGACCTTTAGTTGACCTTTGACATTGAATAACCTTTGGGTTGACCTTTGAGCTTAGGAACATCCGATGGGTTGATGGGGATGTCGAGAGACCATGTGATACTACGTCATAGCCACGTGGCCGTATGGGTACATATAGAACGGCTGTCGCGTGCGCGTAGCGGAGGTGCCATGGGCGAGCCTCAGATGCCTAGTAAGCGGGCTTGCTTTTGGCTGAAATCCAGGGTTAATCAAGTTAAGCCACTGATAATTTTTCTGCCGAGTTGGCTGAGTGGTTATGATATTCAGCTGCTGACCCTACAGAAGTGGGTTCGGTCCTGGCCGCGGCGGCCACGACCACGGCCGTGTTCTGCAGTACAGTTGGGGTACGGGGCATGGCTCGAGGTGCAGCGCTGGACTTCAGTTTTTTTTTCTCGCTTAAGAAAAAAGGCTCCGATAAAAAAAAAACGATGAGCAAAATTTCAATGCAGCTAGCTATCACTTGAGCTGCAATTTGTTTTTTTTTTTTACTAGGAATGCCTCTGTAGTCTACGAAATTTATGCTCGAAAACGCTGCACAGAACACTTTTTCTTAAGTTCGACTTTTCTTTTCTGAAATATACTAGTGCTGTATCATACTTTAAACCATTTAATGAGAAACTACATATTATAGAGAAGCGACGAAATAAGTGATGTTGCTCACCAATGTCGCGAAAGAGTATAAAAAAGCAAAAACGGTGTTTTTGGGGGAAAAATAATGACAAAGCAACACAAAAACATTGCGCTACAAATTTTGTTGGCTGTGCGAATAAAACGCGCAATGCATATTCATTAATTCTAAAAAACTTTGAAGGGCAACAGTGAAATATTTTATTTTTCGTAAATTTTTTAGTGAGATCAACTTTTGCACTCCTCTGAGAAATTCGAAAGGCTGTCACACGACCAGTAAACTTTTTTTTCGGCAAAGTAATTAAGGTCAATCACTTCAGCCGGTTAAAGAAAGAGCCACAAATATTTATCGAAAAGTTCCGAGGGGGTCGAGCGCAAACTCTGATGCGTTTGGCACGGAATGACCCAACATCAAATGTTGCGAAGCCTGTGGCAGCTTTTTCACATACGAAGAGTTCAAGGTACAACCGCAGAGCCATGGGAGGATGCCAGAAAATTTGGCCTGAACACAGTTTCTGCCAGGTTCGCAGTCACTTTCAGAGCACCGCCGATACTAAAACGAATGCGCGTTGATTGCAAGGCAGCGGCGCCTACCGGACTCTGGAATTTCCAGTGTCATTGTGACGTCGCGGCTGACTGGCTGTTATCAGTCGGGCACTGGTCTCTAGTTTAGTCCCTTCGAGTGTGTCATGTGCGCGTCATCTAAGGTTGTAAGCGAAAATTCTTCTGAAATCATTCACGTGGAAAACATTCTTGGAGCCTGGTTTCTTGCACCGAGGCTTGTAGTTTGGAGGCGATGCCAGTACAGGATGCGTTTGTTCTGTGCGTCAGCCACCGCGGTGGCTCGGTGGTTATGGCACTCGCCTGCTGACCCGAAAGACACGGGTTCGGTCTCGGCCGCGGCGGTCGAATTTCGATGTATGCGAAACGCTAGAGCCCCGTGTACTGTGCGATGTCAGTGCACGTTAAAGAACCCCAGGTGGTCGAAATTCTCGGAGCCCTTCACTACGGCGTCCCTCATAGCCCGAGTCGCTTCGAGACGTTCACCCTCTTAAACAAACACAATACTTTGTGCGTTCGTTGCTGCAGGGCTGCCTGTGCCCCGCCACCACCTGATGCCCCGGACACGGGGTTTCACGATAGCGCTGCAAGAGATGCGCAACCACCTGGACGCCGTGTACTGTGTCACCATCATCTACTGTGGCACCAAGATGCCCCACGGTGGACGCAGGGCTGCGCCGGGAATCTGCGGTGAGCCAGGAGGGAGTGGTAGGGTGTAATCGAAGAGATGTTCAAGGGTGTGTTGAGGAGATGTCGAGGATTTCGCTTTCTTCTGGCGGTGAGTATCAGTTCAGGCTGCCTGACTGCGCCTGAAGCTGCGAACTTATTACGAAAACGAGAAAACACCAAATTACGCAACTTGCAGCGGCGGCTGCGTTTTTATGGAGGAAAAACGCTAAGGCGCCCGTGTGCTGTGCGATGTCAGTGCACGTTATACCCCTGTCACACGGGCACTTTCGATCCTCATTGAGTCAATGCTCATCGAACTCAATGCAGATCGACGGTTGTCACACGGCCACTTTCAAGCGCAATCGAGCTCGATCCTGCTTGACTCGATGCCGATTCCTCAAGAGTGCTTGAGGTTCCAAGCACAATCGAGAACACTCTCGCTCTCATGAAGCTATAAAAATAAACACAAGTTAACAAAACCAAAGCACAATTGTTGTTGTTGTAATTGATTAAAATGTAATACAGAACACTTTTCAGGTACTATGCCTGCTTATATGCAAACATTTGAAAATAATCTCTACACCACGCTCCAAGCTTCGCCGTCAGTGTAAACAAAGATGGCGCCCTCCTGCTCGTCGGCGCGGAAACTGGAGCGAGCGCGAGACAGCCGCTCTCATCGACTGCTGGCAGGACCGCCTAAATAATTTGCGGCGCCAGAAGAGAAACGCCGCAGTCTATGCAGAAATCGCGGAGGCGTTGCGGGCCCTTGGGTTGCATCGCACAGCAGCAGAGGTGCGCCACAAAAACCAAAAACCTGGCGCAGATACGCAATGTACCGATTTGGCTACGGATTTGGCTGCCGCTGCCCCCGACTGCACAGTGTTGCCGGACATCGCCTTGTTATGGCTGTCGGCGGAACATTTGGCGCCACCTGTCACACATGAGGGAAACTTCTCAATGAGCATTGAAAATGCCCGTGTAGCACCGGATGTTTCGAGCGTGCTCGAAAATCTCGATGCAGATCGAGCTCAATGAGGATCGAAAGTGCCCGTGTGACAGGGGTATTAAAGATCCCCAGGTGGTCGAAATTACTCCGGAGCCCTCCACTACGGCACCTCTTCTTCCTTTCTTCTTTCACTCCCTCCTTTATCCCTTCCCTTACGGCGCGGTTCAGGTGTCCAACGATATATGAGACAGATACTGCGCCATTTCCTTTCCCCCAAAAAACCAATTATTATTATTATTCATCACGTAGGTTTGAGGGAAGGAATGGGGGGGTGAAGTACACTGTTTTTATCGTCCTTTAAATTATTCGTGAAGTTTCGGCGAATGCCTAGCGCGTACATTACAAGGATATGAACGTTTTGCCACTGCTACTCTGTGTATGAATTGTTTTTTGCTAAACGGGTGTAGAGAGGCGCGATATTGAGCGGGCCAACTTCGGATATAAAGAACTTTAATGCGTAAACTTCGGATATAACGAACATTTGGCTACTGACTCATTCAAGCGATCCACCGAGGATCTCCTAAGAGTTTTTACTGTATTTTCTTCCAGCCATACATGGTTTTCACAAAGTCGCTCATATCTTTGGCTGGGCAGCGCGTATGTATACATGTACAGCGATGCGCTGCAGCTGTCCACGGGAAAACACAGCGGCGGAAGAGCACTCATTGCTAGCGCCACCCTCTTTCTGCGTTGCGCAGACGTGTTCACGGGACGGTGTGGCCTTATACATATGCACATTAAGCGGACGCCCATCGACAAGCTGCCCGGGGATGACAACGGCCTCAAGAAATTCATTTTCGACGCCTTCTACGAGAAAGACGCGTGAGTAGGCTTGCTTAGTGCCTTCTAATTCGCCGAAAGCTGCGGTCAGTACAGCGGGCATGCTGTCGAGTTTGCGCGACTCAGAAGACAATGCAAATAACTGAACGGCCTCTATTGAAGATTCATGGTACCCGCCGCGGTGGCTGAGTGGTTAGGGTGCTCGACTACTGATCCGGAGTACCCGGGTTCGAACCCGACCGCGGCGGCTGCGTTTTTATGGAGGAAAAACGCTAAGACGCCCGTGTGCTGTGCGATGTCAGTGCACGTTAAAGATCCCCAGGTGGTCGAAATTATTCCGGAGCCCTCCACTACGGCACCTCTTCTTCCTTTCTACTTTGACTCCCTCCTTTATCCCTTGCCTTACGGCGCGGTTCAGGTGTCCAACGATAAATGAGACAGATACTGCGCCATTTCTTTTCCCGAAAAACCAATTATTATTATTATTAAAATTCATGGAAGTAGACAGAATAAGTATGGAACAGGTGATGACGTAGGAACTACGCGATCACCTAGGTGACGGAAGACGGCCTCAGTATCGTCTCTATCGCCCTGCAACAATAAAAGCAGTCATGAATGCAACATCTGGCGCTAAGAGATTTGAATTACATTGTTCTTACCTGTATCGGGAAACCGGACGCCGCATTTCCATTTTCGGCGGTTTCGAAACACGCTGCGCGCCGCGTGCCGAGCCACCGTAATTTGCTCTGCGCACCGACAATGAGGCTTTCTTTGATCGCTGCTGGTTGAACACCTTAGCTCACTCTACTGGCAACGCTACCTGTACTGAACGTGTACGGATTATCGCCTCGTTGTGAACAGACTAACAGCTGAAAGGCTTTCGGAGTCACGAATGGCTGAATTGAGTGCTGGTTGTACTGGTCTCTACTTTGCTGAATGGGGAGCGCTTACGTATTATCGCTCCCCAAACCCGATTGCGTGCCTACGGAGGCTGAAGAGTTCCACGGTGTCACAGATCTGTCCCGTGAAACAGGAGTGCAGACGGGTTTCCAACAAGAATCTTTCTGACACTGTACTCACGCAAGGCACGGGTGACGGAAGATAGGTATTAAAATAGCGAGTGGTATGGTATGTTATGGTATGTGGTATGGTATGGTCTGGTATGGTGTGGTACGGTACGGTGCTGCATGTGGTGTGGTGTGGTGTGGTATGACGTGATGTGGTGTGGTATATGATGGTTAACGCCCGAAAGCTGGCACATAAGAGGCGCTTCGCGGTCTTAGTGGAGAGATCCGGATTAACTGCCACCTCTTGGGGCTTTTTACATGCACTGACATCGCAGAGCACACCGAAATTTTTGCGTTTCACGTCCATCGCTGTGTGGGCGTCGCTGTCAGCATTCGACCCCCGACCGCAGGACTCAGCAGCTGAACGCCATAGCTACTGATCCACTGCAGAGGTTACAGACCTGAAACAAATGATAAACATTGGAGAGGATAGAGGCAGACAGGGAAAATGTGATGACGGTAAACTCGGGATAAATACTTCGTTCGATGGCATTGCTGCAACCTAGAGCTACTCCTTCTTTAACTCGAATTTCCGAAACCTGGTTAGTCCCATACTTTCGCACTCAGTAGAAATTGCAATCATTAAAACACAATATGCCGGTCTTATTAAATCAACACAAACAGGTAGCCTTCAAATCCCCAAAAGAGCTACGAGTACACTTTTCTCAATTGTAATTGATAAGAATCTATTGTGATAAATCTTACAGCAGGTCTGTATTTTCTGATGCCTTCTGCTACTCAGTGTTTGTAATTAATGTTAGCGTACTCTGCTACCAAGGTCTGCTGCCGCTTTGTAAACGGCTCCAGGGCCCCAGTCAAGTTGTAGGCAGCAACTTTTAGCCCTGGAGACCGTCCAGTTTTCTGGTGAATAAAGAATTGAATTGAATTTAAATTGAATAATACAGTGAGGTATGCATCGTTCGTGTATGTGTAACAGTGTCCTCGAAAGAGACGTTTCTGTTTATCACGAATGTTGACGTGGCATATGTTGACATGGCATATGATGACATGCATATGTGAGTATTGTCCCTGTTAGGTCTCGTGTTCCAACATTTCACCCCACAGGAGTGTGTGGCAGGGCACGTCTGTGCGAAGCCCGATAGATACGTGTCCAGGCGTGGTGAAGCCGTAGAGCCTGGAGGCGAAGACACGCTGTGCTGTCCCGCAAAAATTCCATGAACCCTGAAAACATCAGCAGTCTATAGAGATTTTTAGTTTCACGTACGTACAGAGTTCACGTACGCAAACGTGAGAAATCTACGTAGCATACGCGCATGTCATTTCAAACCTTTTAGTTGCACGTATGCGACAGACGCCGCGCGTTCTTCCTAGCGCCATCTACTGAGAGATGAAGACACTGGTGTAGCCACTCTACGACAAGACGAGTCAGAGCCAAGCCAGTCGAACTGCGTCGGAGCGCTGCTTCGTTAGGCTTAACAGCTGGGAAATCGCCCTTATATCTGAAAAACGATAGCTATCTGCCGCTTGAAACTTTATGCGAGGGTAAGAATGAGTAAATCGAAGGCGTATACAACAGTTTAGAACACGACATCGCGTCGACGGATTAGCGACGAACCTATTGATAACTCTGCGGCTGCTACGGGCGCTGTGATAACGCAGGCTGCTCAGCGCCTACTACGAGTCCGACGAGACGCCGGCCGAGTTTCAGAACCCGGTGTCCGTGCCCTGCGAACACCTGCACGGCCAGTTCGTGATGCTCGTCACCGTGTTTGTGGTGAGCCTGTTCCTGCTGACGTCCGGAGGTCGGGCCTGCCTCTGGATGACCTGGCTGTACGGGTCCATCTTCGGATACTCCTGGCTGGGCATGAACTCGGTCGCCTGAGAACCGGCCACGCTTGGCCTTGGCGCACGGTTCAGCCTCCCTTGAGCCTCGCTTCGACTTGGACCGAACTGTTGCGCCTAAAAATGCAACATGTCCCTGACCTGTTCAACCTATTGGTGTTCGTCGAACGGGCCTGTGCGAGCTCGATGGCGTCTTTATAGTTAACTAATTTCCACGTGTGCTCACAATATGCGAACTTAGTGATTTGAGGGCCGTTCCTTTTCAGCCCGTACGTAATTAACGCGGTAATTAAGTGACAAGGAAAGCGTATACACTATTATAATCCGACACTTTCTACCTCAACGTACAATCAACTATAGAATGGGCAACCATGGCGCAGGTCGCAGCTGGCGCATTGTTACACCATCCAGAATAATCGCATTGTGCCTGTTCTTGCGTACACTGGACAGCTGCGCAAGCAGCGAGCTGGACAAGAATAATTCAGCCGTGGTATGGAGTTTACATGGCAGGGCACTGAAAGCAGTGTTTCGAGTGTTTTTAGGATAAATCATGTTTTTAGAATGCAAACGTTTACTTCTCAAAACGACGCACTTCGGAGCATATGCATTAGAACAAGTGGTTCCCAGTGTTGCGGAAATTTCTTAAAACCATGCTATTATGAGCATTTGATGGGTTTACAACGAGAAGATTACGCGTTTCCGTATATGCATATCCAAGTACTTTAATGAAACATTTCATAAGCCTCCTTACAGCGTCGTCATACAAGATCATAAGTTACATAACACCCGAAGATTCACTGCGATCGCTTCGCTGGCATTTACATTGCACAGGACGAGGCTACGTGATATCAAGCCTGTGCAGTCTGACCTACGATCAGTCTCACCTCCGGTAATAGCGTCGTCTTCGTGGAGGTGCAGCCAGCAGCGGAGCTGGAGGTGCGGTGGCCGTAGAAGTGGCTACACTTTTAATGGCAGAGCACACCACTGAACACTTTAGCTTTGTTTAGTCTGGCACCTTCAACCTTTGTCCGCCTTGAGACGAGCAGTTCCGGCCAGTGTCAGGTCACAGCGACATGAAAGCATTTTTTTTTAAAAACCAAGATGGCCTCCAGGGCTGGATACCAACCTTGGCTTCCCAACGACACAAAACAACAGCGAGGAGTTGAGCGATGGAATATATCTTTATTTCATCTTTGAGTGCTCTTGCAGGCCTCCCCTCTCGATTAAAACGCGCGTATCGACGTAATACTTTGTGTACATATATATTATACGCTTCTTTTTGTTGTTTTATTCATTAGCCGCCATTTTTTGCCATAAAATAAATGTATCTGGGCATGTGCATGCAACAATGCATAGGATCTCGTGTATCGACTAGATATTACATAAAGTACCGGTACATACTTCTACGTTGAGTGGAATAGCATTGCGTCTAGGTTTAATCTCACTGCTACTCGTACCAGCCAACAAATTTTGCATATTTATAGCTAAGTTATCTTGAAGAATATTCAGGGTATATGCGCCTACTTTCACTCAGTGACCCAATGCTGCTTATAAAGCGATAAACACGGGCCTACAAGGCTGGCTTACGAAATCGGTCAGCGCCGTGTAGGAACGGGGATGAGTTGTCGCTGTCCCTATTTAATAGAACATTGCCACGGCAGATTGTCACTTTGAGCTTTGCGAAACATCTTCGTAACTGTAAAGCACCGGTCGCCGTTACTGCAAACAAAGGCTCTGTAAATTGCGAAATGACAGTGCCACGGTTGCCTCGTAGAGTATACTGAAACTGCGCTTGACAATAAATAACATAGCACATATATATTCTCCCAACAGACACGGGTGCTTTCCTACGCATTGCTTTGTTCGGTTACTGCTTCCAATGTGAGAGATTGTTGATTCTTGATTTTGGCCTATATTCGCTGGCCCACCAGCAGTGTAAGCCTCTTGGGTCGATACAAGGAATGGCAGTGTGGGGCTGATGACATGCGCCCATAATTCATGACTTGTCATGAGTCATGACTTGACCCGCGTGAAAAGTAGCCTTGTCTGTGGTTTCATCAAATCATCCTACGTGTTTCGCAGCTTCCATTCTAGCCTCATATTCTGGCTTCTCGAAGGCAATAGGAATTTTTCGCTCTAAGATATCCTTGGAAAGCTTCGTTTTCAGACTTTCATCGCAGACAGTTCGCTCCTAAAGACTCTAGAACCTACATGACTCGTCCGTCACGTGCTCGTTCTTTAAGGACCTGGCCATTAACGGCGTGGTCCTCAAGTTTTGATATCATGGACAGAGAGCCCTCACGAACTCCCGAAGGACTTGACTCTCAAGGCTTTGCTTTCAGGGACGGGGCCAGCGGGGACTTCTCTATTAAGGTCGAACCTGGCACCCAAAGACTTGCCTCCTAAATGCCTGTCTCCCAAAAGACGGTGTCTCGAAGAGCATCCCGACTTCCTTGAAGTCATCAGTCACTCCAGCAATCGCCTCTGGAAGTACCGTGCACGCGATCATCGCGAGTCGCCTTTAGGTGAAGTAACACTCGCGCGAGCGAAAGCGAGTCCGCGCATGCGTGATGCTGTTGCGTGTGTGTGCCAGACACCGCAGAGGCGCCTGTCCATGGATCAGCCGTGCTTCCAGGGCGGCGGCTCACCGCTGGGTTGCGGAGGCACGAGCAGGGCAATGTCCGGTTGGTGGACCACGCTGGCCAGGCGCCGCCGTCGCTTCCTGCGTTTGACAGCGCCTCGCTGTTAGCTTAGAGTGCAGCTGGGTTGCGTATTCTCGGAAATACGCCAAAACGTAAACCATATTTTTTTGTTCACTGAAGCCGGACAACGTTTCGGGAGCAGCAGTGCAACGCTGTACGGCCACTTCGTCGTTAGCAGCGCTTTTAGAAATGCGCCATGAAAGCACTGTGCACAAAAAAAAACAATGGAAGAAAATCTGAAAACCCCGAATGTCTCGCTCACTTATTTTCTTGGCTCTAGGAAAGATACAACTGGGGAGGAAGGTATTCAGGACACGTGAGGAATAACCGAACCAATATATATCTGTTAGACTTTTGGTCAAGACCGAACTTGTGGAGGTGATATTCGGACTCACGTGCTCTAAAATGTGGCAGTAAAGAGCTGATCGCTGAATAGCATAGCACCTGTGCGCCTGTAGATTGCTAATAAGGGAGGAATTACTAATTACCACCTACCCAAGCGCAAACATGCGGCTACAAAGAAACACTACATCTTTCAAAGAAATTTCTTTGTTGAATGATCCGTCCTGGTGCGAGGTTCGAACCCAGGACCACCGCCTCACCGGAGTAGTCGCTCTACCAACTGAGCTAACCGGGACAGCTGGACTACGGTAGGGCGAGAGCGAATTGAACAACTCGAAGTGCGAACGGTCGTGCGGTCGTCCAATGTATAAGGGGATACCCCCAAGGTGGAGTCGATGTCTGTATGGTAGGGCGAGAGGGAATTGATCAACTCGAGGTAGGAACGACGTTGGTCCTATGTTTAGGGAAATCCCCCAAGGTGGAGTAGATTTGTCGACTATTCCACAAATCTCTCTGCACCTTGGGGAGGGGGGATTGCCCTAAACACTGGACCTATAGATAGTCTATTCCCAAGTCCTGGAGACTTTCGCCCTCTGTGGTGCCAGAGCTTCTGGAAATGGCTGCTGTAGCATGGTCTAACAAGGCGCCGAATTCACGTCAGTGGCCTGCGCCTGTAAGGACACCGCGGAAGCTGCTTGGCACCTCGGCTGCATCATGGACATCGTGATTGTCCTGTTTGTAGACGACGTTCAGTCACGGACACCTGTGCGTGCGAAGAGCTTTCACTCTTGCGCTAGTAAATCGCCGCCGCAAAGGCATGCACGGTGTTCTGAAGCGGCATGATTTCACGCAGCCTTTGTCTGGCGCTGCCGCTGATCACTGCGGAAGCTTCGCAGCAAAAGAAGGCATATGCATGGATTCTTCTCCAGGCTTCTAGTGGCCCATACCCACACTTGGCGATCGGTAAAAAATGGGAGAGATTGAAAAGCTAACTAGCAGGGGCATAGTTACGGAGCGATCACAATTTCAAAACTGTCACAAAAAATTAGGCAGTGGCTTAGCTGTGGTTAAGTCTTGATATACAAGCGAAAAGCTTCAGTTATGCTTGGTTTGACGTCATGGTTATGCTTCGTAGTTTAGCTGGTATTGTATACATTATTTATCTACAGGCCGAATGAGTCGCACTCGCTGTTTCAGTAAGTCGTACCACGTGGTCGTTGTAATGCCGAGTCTTGGGATTTTCCTCTTCTGACTCTCTTGTTTCCTCTTCCTCACTCGCTTGGCTGCTGCTGGCTGAAGATGCGGCCAAGACACGCTATTCGGCTTCTTTCTGACGTCGTTTAGCAAGGCGTATTTCCCGTTGTTCAAGCGTTTCGGCTGCACGTTTAGCTTTGGCTTTATCATTTTTTCGCTGTTGTGCAGCCAACTCCCAAGCGAGTACTTCTGGATTGGACGAATTTAGTTTCTCAGCTTTTCTGCGTAGTCTAGCAGCAGCCGCACTCTCCTTCCCTTCCATGTCGAGTGCGCACGCCTATTCTCTGGCAAGCGCATTATATAGCCTCCTTGCGCATGCACATGACGCACATGTGCAGTAGCGCGCGGCTACGCCGAAAGGTCAGGCGACGGAGTCGGCGGCGGCTGCGGCAGCAGCGAGGGGCGACCATCTGCGCGGCCCGTGACGTCACTCGTTTTCGCGCATGCGCATAACTCACCACTTCGGCTCACGCGAAGCTCGGCTCTGACTCACGTAGTGAAGCTTTTCGCTTGAAAAGGTCACAGCCACGCTGCTAAGTGCCGTACGTGCTTCTTCCCGCTGCCTTACCCTTTCGTACAGTTAATCCCGTATTCCAGCATGAACGTACTAGCCCGGCAAATATTGTTTCTTCTTACGACCTGGTCTGCAAGCCTCGCGTATAGGTAGCTTTGAGGGGAGTTCAGCGACAGCAACGACAACGCGGCTATAGTGCACTGTAAGCGAGGCTTACTTTTTGAGCTTGAAGATGACCCCGACGACGATGGCGTTTCCGAGCAAGAGGAATGCCATTGCCAGGCACGGCACCAGGACATCTGCACAGTGAAAGCATTTGGTTGACAACTAAGATTAGTAAAGAACCCGCTAGCGCAGATACAGCAAGAAGGTGGGGAGAGGGAGAGCCAGATCACCGTTCAAAATCTGGACAGTGCTCCTTGTCCCGACCCACACCACGCTATACCGGCAATATCCGGACGGTTTTCTAAGTTTAATGTGTGAAGTTTCTTGTAACGAACCGGTCGCGAACATCGCCGACCTTTTCATTTCGAATCAAATCAGGATGCTAGATTGGCGCCTACTGGCATTCGCCACAAGTCTATTGGACGAGCTGTCAAAATTCAGCGCTGCCTGTCAGCACAGAAGCAAAGGAAGGTGACCATGTTTCTCGCTGCATCCACGGAAGAGGCCAAGTTTTCTGCGCGGTCAACGGCCGAGAAAGCCTGGTAGGATCGGATCGGCCACTGGATATTTGAGGCCAAGAAGGGCAACGGCGGAACAAGCTTTGAGGTTGTGCCGAAAACTCGGCATCAGTTGGCAGGAACAAAAATACAGGTCCGTACAAAAGTAACTGAAAAAAAAAATGCTGGGGCTACTTATGCACGCTAATTTATTTTTATTCGTGAGGTGTGCCATGAAGCATAAGTTCAGAACGGGGGAATGGAATATAGGAGATAGAAAGTTTAAAGAAGGAGTGAAGTCCAGTTTCGCTGAGGAAGTCGCAGAGGTTGACGGTGTAGTGATTGTTCATAGTCTACTTCTCATAATCACATTCGCGGTTCCACCGCAGGCCCACCTCCCTGAGGAGCCGTTTTCTAACAGGAGCCATGGACGCTGGTTTGCTGCCCTCAACTTCAGTTATGCTCTCGTTAATTAAGAGGACATTTTTGCCGCATGAAAATATTTGTGCTCGCAAACGATGATAAACAGAGCAATGGGTAAACGATCAAGTGCCTCCCTCATTATCTCTTCGTCACTACCGAAAGAATGCTGGCGCGGCTGCACCTGGAATCTATGATAATACAAACGACGCCTAACACTATCAATGGGACAAGGTGGAACCTTCACCCGGCTTATGCAAATTCTTTACGTCGATTAGTCGAAGCTACTTAATCTGCATCTTAATCGGTCGGTTCTTCATTGTGAACAAGGAGCCCGTACGGGTTCCGAAATAATAATAATAATAATAATAATAATAATAATAATAATAATAATAATAATAATAATAATAATAATAATAATAATAATAATAATAATTGTGTTTGAGGGAAAGAAAATGGCTCAGTATCTGTCTCATATAACGTTGGACACCTGAACCGCGCCGTAAGGGAAGGGATAAAGGAGGGAGTGAAAGCAGAAAGGAAGACAGAGGTGCCGTAGTGGAAGGCTCCGGAATAATTTCGACCACCTGGGGATCTTTAACGTACACTGACATCGCACAGCACACGGGTGCCTTAGCGTTTTTCAACTAACATTTTATACTTGGTTATGTGACCCAAGCTTCATTCTATTATCTCTTATAACCTTGTCAATAAAAAAACGTTTATTCCTCCTCCTCCTCCTCCTCCTCCTCCATGTTCATGACTACCGCTAGCACTTGGCTTTGGCGTCCACATATGAAGACACGGTCCTTATTCTTCAGCACCAGCGCATGCGCCCGATATCATTACATTTTTTTCCGCCCTGGCTGGTAAGCCAGCTGAATGAGCCAATAAAAAGCATTACAGCATTGTACAAAATGTTTTTACTGACACCTCGTCATAGGCGCTCTTGCTTGGGCACTTAGCTGAATTTACACTGTGCTTCGTAATGGACCTCAGCCTCTCTTATTTCTCTGTACTGCTGCCTGCTCGGCAAGCCCCGACAAGTGATTCATAGAAAGCGCTCAGCTCGCCGTTTCGAATGCCAGAGCAGAGACAACAGACCGGCGTCCGCGTCAGGCGACACGACAGCCGTGGGAACCGGCATCGATGAGCAAGACAACAGGTAGCTGGCACGTGACAGCGTAAGCCGATAGCGCCTTCCGACCAGACAGGGGGAGGGAGACGAGACAGGTTCATTGCGCTGGCAGCTACGGGGCCCGCCGAGCCGTCGCCGATGCCTTCAGCTTGTTGTTGTTGTTGTTGTTGTTGTTGTTGTTGTTGTTGTTGTTGTTGTTGTTGTTGTTGTTGTTGTTGTTGTTGTTGTTGTTGTTGTTGTTGTTGTTGTTGTTGCTGCCTCTGAAGTGATGCACATACCCACGGTGGAGGATTGGCCATGCAGCGTTTGGTGCAGATCCAAACGGGAGAAAATTAATCCAGACTTATCTCAAGCGGCTCATCCAGGGGAATCACAGCTCGTGGCGGCTGCTTTGTCTTCTTTTCAAAATAAGCTTTTAGATTCGTAGCTCTTAAGACCGGATGTAGGAGAATGAATTTTCGGGCCGCACCACCGGACGTGACTGGACTTCCTTCGAGAGTCCAGTGTGTATTTATATTTGTAAATAATACTTTATGCCAGCAGGCATGCTGTCCCAAAAAAGAGCTCCTAAGACGAAGGTTCTTATAGCCTTTGCGGGACTGTCAACATCAGGCGTTCGGTGGACACCTCAACCCCGCTGCGAGGTCAAAAAGTTTCTGGAAAAGAAAGACGCAGTAAATTTCTCACTTCTCGGTGGACACCTCAACTTGGCCGCGAGGAAAAGCAAGAGGGGGGAGCGAAAGGAAGGAGAGAAAAAATAGCAGCCATACTGGTTGCGTAGTGGACGGCTTCAGATCGATTCGACCACACGGGGCTTTTCAAACTGCACTGGCATCGCTCAGGACGTGGACGACTTATGCGTATTGCCTCCGTCGAAAGACGGCCGCCATGGGTGGGTCCTGATCCCATGTTCAAAGCCTCAGCAGCCGACTGCGTTAACCGCCAAGCCACCGCACCCTGTTAGGATGACCGGGCGCAGCACTGAAATTCGGCTGCCTTCAGAGCGGCGTGTCTCTCAGACACGCCGCAGAGAGGCTTGTGTCTCTAGCCCAACTATGGCCCAATGTGCCACCTTATATACCGCGGTTAGTTTTCATATCTCCAATCCAGAAATTCATCCGTGTCATAATACGCTTGTTGTGTTTATGCCTTCGATAGTGTTCGTTTAAAGAACTACGATGAACTGGTGGCTTCGTTTCACAGAAAGAACCATATCAATACGTTGAATAAATAGCTCGCAATGCGCTTATGTTTTACTGAATTGCTGGAGTGCAGCACAGAAGCAGCCGCATATGACTGGTTATTAAGAAATGAAAGGCGCGGTAACTGCGACACTTATCGGCAGACACCTCAACCGCGCCGTGAGGGAAGGGAGGGAAGGTGGGAGTGAAAGAAGGAAGAGAATGAGGTACCGTAGGGCGGGGCTTCCGAATAATCTGGACCACCTGGGGATCTTTAACGTGCACTGACATCGCACAGCACACGAGCGCCTTTCGCGTTTCGCCTCCATCGAAACGCGGCCATCGAGGCCGTGTTCGAACCCGTGAAATATACGGCTCAGTAGCCACCAGCCCTAACCACTGAGCTACACGGCGGGTAAAAGCATGATATGCGGACATGGTCTATGGGTGAGGCAGTTTCACGCGTGGCCACCGCATTGGGTGCCGCTTGCTTTACTGACGCCTCTTCTCATATATTGTTTAAACGCGCTCAGTATATGGAACACGGCTCTCCGTTCATCATCAGCGCCACCTATCTGAATCCATTCTTGCTCTTTGTTCCCGTTCAAGGTCTTAAGGCCCATTACTTATCCTCGGTGCATAAATTCACCTGAAACAAAGTTCCAGCGAAGCGCAACTTACCACCAGCGCGCTCAAGTCTTCATTTACAACTATAGCGGCGAAACCAAGAAGCCTGTCACTCCCTCAGGGACAGCACGTTTTTCGCCTTCAATGACCATTAGATGTGCCTCTTTGTCGCGCACGGGGAGGAAAAGCTGGCCTATACAAATGCTGGCGTCCGTTCCATCCATTCCCGTGGTCAGAAGGAGCAAAAAGGCATTCATCGTCGACTGCGCATGACCGTCTCAGCAACTGTTAAAGCTAACCCCTATTTCCTTCAACGCGAAATAACCGTTGCACAAGTGAGCCTGCCTGCAAAATCGGGAGGGTCTTACCAGCGAGAAATTGTGTGGAGCTGCCACCTGCGTCATCGCCTTCGTTGAGATGCCTGCTGCCCTGCAGCAGGGGTTCCTCGTCTTCGTATATGATGCTGTCGTTGGCCGCCAGGGACAGGCGGGCTGTGGAGAGGAAATGACGGTATTATGCTGAGTGGCTTCAAATGTCGGCGATACAGCCGGCCAAATCTTCAGTTGGCGTGCATGACGGCCGCGTTTTCCGTGCTCCTGCAGCTTATGACGGAGCAAACTTGCGAAAATAGCAAATCTAAGCACAGGATCACCAAGCCCGTGCTTAATGTTGAGCTTTCCGTAAGTTTGCTTCGTCGCAAAGCGCAGGAGCGCAGAAAAGGCGGCCGTCGCGCATGCTAGCTAAAGTTTTTACAGGCTGTACTTTGGCTAAGGCATGAGACCCGCTGGGACGGCAATCAGTGTTCCCTTGAGGGCATGTTTAATGGTCCATGTTCAGCACCATTTTGCAAGCCTTGTCATATAGGGATTATTATAGGAATGTTCTCTAGAGCTAAGCGAAGCCGTGACAACTCCGCCACTGTAGAAAACAAAAAAGTGAGAAATGCTTCCGAAGCCTACAGGCACAGACCAGAAATCTGGATGCAGGGTAAAGCAAACGCTGTACGGAGGAAACAAGAGCAAATACACCGATGCTCGGATGCCACCTTCATCTTTTTTTAAATCGCCTCAGCTGCCGCATTTTAGCAAAGCTCCATACAGCTTTGTACTGTATTCAACATGTCCCTTTGATGCTCTTTCTAAGGGCAATCCTGAAGGAAATGGAGAATATTCTTTCAGCAGGAAAGGCAAATGGACCACGAAACCGACTAAAGTTTTATTCAAGACAGCTTAGCACTGCAATCGGAAAATTACGAGCGCGGCTAGTGCAGTCTGCCGTGCTTAGCGAACCATGCGTGCACCAACAAAACAAATCGTTAGTGACGTGCCATATTTTAAGAAGAAAAATTAACCGCTTCCGCGGCCACTCTGGGTTTTCTGGCCGCGGTCACACCGAAACATTACGCAATACTCTTGCTGTTCGTTCATCGTCATCGCTATCAACCTCACTACTTCCATTGCAGGATAAAGGCAAACTGACATCCAATCCGCCCTACTGAATCTCTGCCGCCCCCTGCTACGCTTCCCGTTCATCTATTACCTTGTATTTGGGTTTATAGCTTTGCTGCATGCGCTCCTTCATCCTTATCCTCTTGCTACTCTTCTTTAAACATCACTGTGAAAAATCTATAAATTGTGTCCTTTAACGTCCGGAGTGACATATGGAATATGAAGGGCGCCGTAGTGGAAGGCTCTTGATGAATGTAGACCACCTGGGGATTTTTTTAATGTGCACAAACATCACACAGCTCACGGGCGTTTTTGTATTTAGCCTCCATCGAGACATGGCCGCCGCAGCGAGTATCGACACCGCGACCTTGGGATTTGAGGGACAGCGGTACGTGAAACAACGAAACGAGATCATTTTGATAGGAACAGACACGCTATAAAACCATCGCTGTTCCGTGAACAGAGTGTCTTACGGGTGCAAGTCTCGGGGACGCTGTCGTTCCAGGTGTTTCCACGGAGGCAGACGAGCGTCCTGGTGTCTGCGAGGGTGTCGTTGAACAGGTGGTCCTTGCAGCACTTGTAGAGAGCCGTGTCCTCGGCACGGTGCACCAGGTAGCCCAGCCGTGGTGCCGCAGGTGTCGGACATCCCATGACTGCGTCGTCCAACGAGCATCCCGGTCATTAATTTGCCAGCCTTGTCCGTAATCCATGAATTCGATACTATCCCCGAGTATACAGACGGTACAACTCATAGCGGTAGCACTTGAGGCAGATTATTTGAGTAGCTTGCACAGCGCCATCTGGGGGCACCTCGCACGGACGGCGGATCCTGACGTCGTGTTAGCGTTCAGAGGGCACGACAGTGCGCCAGCTGCTCCAGCCACACAACCATGAGCGCAAGTGTTCCCACTGTGCGTAATCGACCCAGTACCTTCGATTGCTAACGCAGTTTACGATTCAGGAAACAGTTCTGTAGTAAGTCTAAGCAGCACATGATTTCATTTGTTCACGCAGAGCGACTTGTCCTCCACCATGCCTTTATGCGAGGCACTTACTATTACAGGTCCTTCAATGTCACTATTATGTGATATGAGAGCTGACAGTTCGTTTACAAATGTCGTGTAAAGCGCATACAGTATGTTTAATCCGCCTTTTTCACAAGGCCCCACTGCGCATGCGCCCTTCTTGTCCTCCAACTACACTGGTGGAAAACAAAGCTGCCAGCTCCTATTGCACATGCGGAGTTCATGTTAGTGACAAGCGCATGCGACAGATGGCGGTAACTGTCCAGCAACACACACACACACTTGCCACTTCGCAGGCGCAGCTGGCTCCTATTGGAACCAGATCGCTCCTGCGTCTTCCACGTGCGTTTGTTTTCAACCAGTAGCAGACGAATTTTCGACACCCACCAGAGGGCGGCACATATTGTGAAAAATGCGGATTGCAGAAGGCGGGGCACACTCACACTTGTACTTGAGCAGGAATCCTCTGGCCGGCACAAAGTTCCTGGTGCGGAACCGGACCAGCAGCCTGCGTCCCGTGGATCGCAGTGTGCGCAGGCTCAGACGCGACTCTCCGCAGGCGACCAGTAGCGGCCGTCCGTCCTCGAGCACGCTCAGTGCGTCCTCGGCGCAGTCGGCCTCGGTCAGGGACTCGCCCAGCGGGCCCGGAGCACCAGGCTGCAGTGAGAAGCGAGCAGTGTACAGGCACCAGAATAAGCAACGCCTTCGGGGCGACCACCTGGAGTGAAATGCCAGCTGTCTATGTACGCGAGATGGAGACGTGCACCAACACATGACCACTAATATCCGAAACGTTAGACGATACGCGACCTTCTGCAAGACTTACACGTTACCTTGTTTATAAGAACTGGTCAGAAATATCGGGAAGATGAGAAGAGCTTGTCGTTGTCACCCCTCCGAAAGTTAGGGGTTTTCACGGATGCTACAAACAGCGCCACTACCCGGCTCAGAAGCAAACCTCTTCGGCTACTGGTACACAACGGTAGGCAAACAACGCACGAATATAGGCAATACAAGGCTTCCGACTGTTTGAATCCACTGGGATGTTTCTGCCACCATAATTTGCACATACAGACGTCATTACGCAGCGGTGTCTGGTGATTCTTTGTCACTATCTTACTGTTTTACAGCGACAGCTGTTATAGGCCGGTTCGGTTGGTTTGGCGTCTTAGTTGAAACAGTCGGCGTAGCCAGAGGGTGGTAACCACGGAGGAGGAGGAGGAGGAGGAGAGTTACCGTGGAAAGTGGAAGGTGTGACGAGAGCGGAGGAATGCGTAACCAGGGGGGCGGTTACCGTGGAAGGACGATCAGGATTACCGCGGAAGGAGAGGATGACGACAGCGGAGCAGTGCGTAACCGGAAGGAGGTTACCTCGAGAACCATTCGGAGGATAGCCACAGCGGGAGAAGGAAGGTTTGGCGAAAGGAGAGGATTGCGCAGCCTGAGGTTGGACAGGAAAAACCCGAAGGGTGGTTACCGCGGAAGGAGGAGGGAAGAGTATGGCAAGAAGTGAAGAAGACAAAGTGGCATGCTCCGTCTGCGGCGGTGCTGCATATGCGCAGCCCTAGGAAATGCTCTGCGATGGTAGCGCCGCGAGTTGTATCGGCGGAATGGAAAACTAAAAAGAGTACTTAAAAATATCCATAGAAACATTTAGCTCTCAAATTCTATACTTCTATTTAACGCGAAATGAATATACCTCAACAGTTGTCATTGAATTTCGCGGTACACATTGCTAACTGTCCTGGGATTTTGTTTGCAAAAGTTTTCTTGCGAGGTCGAAGTGGACAAAATACCTTAACGTCTGCACTCGTCGCTGCTTACATCTATCACTAAAGAGAGGCAAAGTAAATAAGAAGGCCAAAATTCAAGGAACTAGCTGTGTCCGACCAGAAAAGAAAGATCATTATTGTCCACCGATATAGGAGGCAGCAGTGCCAAAAATGACGATGAAAAACTGGTTTCGTTGAGTAAATTTTCGTTATTATCGTTTCACAGTCACTATAAGGGTACTATTACGATTATATAACGATGCTGTCATAGCACTGTCACGGTACTTTAACTGTATATAGTGCAGACGTACTTTACTCAGACTTGCCCGTTCATTATTTAGCATAAAATCAATCAGACGGTGTCTCTACATCGCGGAGCACAGCTTTCGCATGATGCCCACGGCGCAGCCCTCTTGCAGAAAGACTGTAACCAAGGCTCTGTGGGAACTGCGGCTCGTCTATTCATCTGGACTTGTTAAACTAATAGTAAATCACTGTATATGCAACATAACGCGTGCATACTGCTTTCTGCCGGCGCGGGTAGCATAGCTGTTGAGAAAAGGTCGCCTGAAAGGAAATCTAATTTCTTCAATTACTGGAGAGCTCGAGATCACGCACAGTTCCTTGCCTCAGCCCAAGCAGCACAAATAACTAGCCCAATATTAGAAACGAATGGTTTCACACTGGTAGTTTGTCGGATCAACTTTTGCCAATATACTTCCAATATTCGGCGGATTACCTGGCTGCTTGGGAAGTTTATGCGCACTAAATTCAAGGCCTCCCTAGAAAATTCACTCAGAGCGATGAACACCTATCTCTATTCACCTTTTCCCGCCGTCGAAGCCTGAGGCCTGCGCACAGGCTATCGCCCGTCACATCAACCTAATCCTCGTTCCTTCCCCGCCAAACTAAGCCACCTATTATAAAGGTCGGCTGGCTGGCTCTGTGCGTGGGACACTCAGCCTGTCATGCCACTGTAGAGTCCGCACGCCCTCAACATGCAGGTTGTTGGTATCTCTCAGTAGTTCGGACCGGACTTGGCGTTCTGCTTTAAAAACGTATCATAGGCGTGCTCACCCTGGGCGGCCTGATGGACACGTCGAGCACCCTGAGCGTGATGGTCTGTCCCGGAGAGGCCTCCAGGAGCCAGGAGCAGTTGGAGAGCGCAGGGTAGAAGTGCGGGAACCCCGGGGAGGAGAGGTAGCCCTCGGTGGGTGTCCGCACGTGAGAGCCGCACTTGTGCATCAGCCAGCGCTCTGCACATAGAGGTCGCGGGAAAGAGGCGAGATCAGAAATGTCCGTTATTAGGCGACCAGTGCTCGTGACTTAACCTTCACACATGTTCCTATAAGTTGAATGAAATGACAGCGCTTTTTGAAGACGGGACAGAGAACGAGACAGACACCAGCGCACGCGTCTGTCTCGTTCTCTGTTGCATCTTCGAAAGGAGCTGTCATTTCTTTTCCGTCAATATGTACACTCCCGTCAAACGTATACAGTCCGAGGTGTTTGCTGATGAGGCCTTCTGTACGCCTCGGTATGCATCCTCAGCGACAGTAACATCTCGAAAGAGGAATGGCTTCACGTCCTCAATCCCCCCAAGCTTAGGACTGCTAGATGTGCCAGAGAGCCCCGCTAAACAGCTTAGCAGCAAACCCCTTGGCTCTACCAACCAGCCTTTATTATCCATCTTCTGGAATTCTATAAGTTGGCCTGCGATGGCTGCCACGCAGAACACCACACACAGGAAACCATTAATCCGCTAGACTGCTCTTGTTTGACTGGTGAGCTCAAGGTTGCAGAATGGTATCCTGGCAGCAGTGGCCCCATTTCGATGGAGGCCAAGTGTGGAAACACGTCTGTGTTGCGCGATGTCAGTGCATGTTCACGAACCCCAGGTGGTCGAAATTAATTCTCGGAGCACTCCATCACAGCGTCGCTCACATTCCATGTGCAGTTTCTGGACGTTAACCGTACATGCACATACCAGCAGTCTTAGCGGGATCTAAAAGACGCAACGACATCCATGGCGTGTAAGCGCCGTTTCCATTATATAATTAAGGCGCAGAATAATCGAGCAGCCGCTGAATTTCTAATCAGAAGGCTCACGTGTCCAAAATGCGTCATCGGTCATAAAATTCGCCCATCGGACGGAGCGAAGTGACTCCACCAGAAGGAGCATTCACATTGGCTGGAGGGAAGTCACTAGGCCGGAAGTGATGTCGCTTCCGGTAAAGGCATCCACAGGTGCTATTGCGATCGCATTCCAACACATAATGGAATTGGATGTCTCTGTGAATTTTTAAACACGATAGCGTTAAGGAGCTTGTGTTGCAGAAAATCCGCCGTCACCGTCGTTGACCGTGAGCGAAAAATCCGCGAAAAATTCCCAGGGAAACAACCTAGCAGGCAGGTGGGCCACCTATAGGTCACGTGGTCTTGTGGCGCCATCATAACCTGGCCGAGAAAACTGCGCACCGTGGCAAGTGGCAGTTAAATTAATGATTGCTCGCGAGAGGTTCTCCGTGAAAAGTAAACTGGGCCGCACAAGCCCCACCACTGAGAGCGCCTGCCATCGTAGGGCAGTGGCGCATCGCTTAACCGCTGCGCCAGAAGCGGTGTGATGATTCCCAGGGGTTTATGAATGTAAAGCAGAGAATGACGTGTTTTGCATATATGCGCACTAACCCCCTAACGCTATCGCGTCGTACCCTTAAGGCGGAGCTTAAGTGTCCCCTCCAGTTTTTTCCACAAAATCTTCCTTTGTTTTAATTTCGATTACGTCAGACGTCATGCGGTTTGTTGCCACACTATAACAAATGGGAACAGGAACCCGGGTTTTCATTACTAGGTAGTACCTGGCGGCACATGTATTCCAATAGGCCAGCCGGCACGATCCCTATGGCTTGTGTGCAGACTCGATACACCTCGGAAACTAAGCACTTGTGCCCGTTGGTTCTGTTGGATGCTTACATCATCATCATCATCAGCCTGACTACACGAATTGCAGGGCAAAGGTCTGTCCCATGTCTCTCCAATTAACCTTGTCCTGTGCCAGCTACCGACACCCTCTCCCCGCAAACTTCTTAATCTCATCCGCCCACCTAGGCTTCCGCCGCCCCCAGCTATACGCTTGCCTTCTCTTCGAGCCCACTCCGTTACCCATAAGGACCAGCGGTTATCTTGCCTTCGCATTACATGCCCGGCCCAAGCTCATTCCTTCCTCATTTCGACTGCGATATCATTAACACGCGTTTGTTCCCTCACCCACTCTGCCCACTTCCGGTCTCTAAAGGTTGCACCTATCATTTTTTTTTCCATGGCTCGTTGCGTTGAATTTGATGCGCACAACTGCGTCACGCAGTGAACGAACGCGCCTCCGAAAGCGTTTTATTCAGCATTAACTTTATGTATATTTTAGTAACATTTCTAGCATCAAATGGGCGCTTAGAGACAAAGATTCTGCGTGCTTCGAACATGCCTGCTTTTCCTTCATAGGAGATAAGATATACTGACAACAGCATCTCGTACAGCGCATTCAGGTCCTGGATGCGTGAAACTGCCCAGGGCAGAAGTTATATTTTTTGGGTTATGTCATGCTGTTGCCAAAACGTGTTTGAACTCCGACCAAACGACCACCTGACGAGCATACAGCTACCTCGTAACTCAACTACAAAGGTGTGAGCCGGCAAGAAAAACTGGCGCAAAAACGAGGACCCTACTCTCACAACGAAACTGTATACACACAGCCCCGACGTTTCCTCAGTCCAAATAGGAACGCGCCGCTCAACCTCGTCAGACCTCTTCCTTGAAACTTTCGAACAGATTATAGAGTTTACTTATTTTTAGTTTCCCTGCGAATCAACTCAAACAGAGAATACAGAAAAAAAAAAACAAAGATTCATCGGACGCAGTCTGGATTTGAGGAAACAGCGGGATCCACTCGTCTCAGGTGTCGTACACAGTATCAACAAGACAGAAAAGACGAAGAACGAGGAAAGCTGTTTACCTTCGCGAACTCCAACTCACGCGGTGCTCCCAATGCGCACTGCTTCCCCCTTCTGTCGTTCGCGTTAAGTTAGCTCAGCGCGTAGGAAGTAGAAGCGAGTTTTCTTCCGGCAAGCACAGCAGGAGCTTACAAGTGGCTCCCTCCTGTGGACGAAAATGCTACTCGGAAAAAGTCTGGGCATTCGAGAACTACAGGACGTGCTTCTGCGAAACGGATTTCACACTGGTTGGATTTCAACTCGCGACTTACCGCGAGCTACCTTTTCTCTCTTCGTACGTTTTTTCGAGCGGAACGTTCCGAAAACGCATATGGGTTAACGAAGTAGGAAAGGGTTGGAGCTGTCGTGCCTCTTCGTTGCCAGCTTTGTGGAGCGTAGTTCGTTTTTCCCTGTATGGTTAGCGACCAGCTGTGACACGTGGTGTTCGTGATCACGGAGAGGCACATAAGGCCTCTCTATGTAAATTGCACGTCGCATCAGATGTAAGGTGGTTATTGATTTCACTCTTTTGTTGTTTTTTGTCTGTTCCGGAAGACTGGCGTGGAGCTGCTGCTAAACGTGAACGCGCTTTTTACGTGGTTATTTCTTTTCACGAAGTGAATGTTGCCAGCCGCGGTGGCTCAGTGGTTGAGGCGCTCGGCTACTGAGCCGGAGCGCCCGGGTTCGAACCCGACCGCGGTGGCCACGTTTGAATGGAGACGAAATGCAAAAGGCACCCGTGTGCTATGCGATCTCAGTGCACGTTAAAGGTCCCCAGGTGGTCGAAATTATTCCGGAGTCCTCCATACGGCAGCGCTTTCTTCCTTTCTTCTTTCATTCACTCCTTTATACCTTCCCGGGCGCGGTTCAGGTGTCCACCGAGATATGTGAGACAGTTACTGCGTCATTTCCTTTCCGCAAAACCAATTTTCAGACACCGGAGAGAGCGTCGCTTGCAAGTTTCTAAGCTACTCTAGTTGTAGATTATAATCTGCCGCAGCTCCTGATTAACTATAGACGAATACAACTCAAGAACGAAGCGGCTTCTTCCCGTTAAAGAACCGCCTCCGAGCCAATGGCGTCGGTTGATTCTCATGAACCGTCTAGCGTGACAATGCAGGAAGGGTACTATCCCCGACCAAGGAGGGAGGGACTATCACCTTTAATTCTGCCACTCGCTGCTTTGTCGCACTAGCAGGCTCATGATAATCAACCGACGCCATTGGCTGAAAAAAGCCGCCTCATTCTTGAGTTGTAACCGTCTCGGAGAAGTTGTAGGCCTGGCATAATGCTCCAATGCTTGTATCATTTGCAGAGAACGTGCGTGACTTAAGGAAAGACTCGTTGTTGGTCACGTGCATAATATGTTCCACTGTGCGAAGTTGCTAGCGGCTATGACATTGACCGTCTATGTTTTTTTTCCTCTGGTTGATAAGAAAGCCATGGAAAACGATGAAATCATGAAGTGCATAGTTAAAACCAATGAACTGAATTTTATGTTCACTGCATGCGTTGTTATTGTTGGTTACTGCATAATTATTGCATTCTTATTTAAATTTATTCTTATCCTTTTTGCACTTAATTATTGCCATGTAGCTCGCTGCCTATGCAATCAGTCAGTAAGGCAGGCAGGTGCTAAGAGTCGAATGGAATGAGACAAAGAGAATTTTAACAATAGCGGCCTTACATTCTTCACATGCCTTTCATTGACTGCTTGCGAACGTAATGAGAGCACCAGGCCCAGTTAATTCCTCCGTGAAAACAGTGCGCGGGAAAAGGCGTTTCCATTTTCCACTTATGCACACGAATAGAAATGAATATTCAAACTTTGAAGTAGCAAGTGGTAAATAAAATTTACGAGCACGAAAACATACCCGGAAGTTCTGGACAAGCACATTTTGCAACAGGAAATAGTTTATCAACGCACTTTTTTCATATATCGTAAGATTTCAGTATACCAATCAATATATCCGCATCTCCCCTCGGCAGGCTTACATTTTTGTTATTAATGTTTTTGATATCGCCAAAAGAATCCTTATAGATTTGCTATGACAGTGTTAACTATACTCGATGCGAGTTATGGACAAATTTTAAAAGAGAGATTTTGCAACGCGTCGGAAGAATGGACCATAACCTTCAATATTTCATAAAAGTACCTTACAATATTCCAACTTTCGAAATTGATGTGTAAGATTCCTGGACTTGAATAAAACGCTTAAGAGCTCATCTTTGAGCGCTGAAACTGGCGTGACAGTAAAAAGTAATATATACATTCTAAGCAGGAAGGAGTAAAGGAGTAAACTGTTCTCTAGCGCACTCCCTTTTGAAAAGGGAGTGCTCAGGGGCTGCGTTTTTGTGGAGGCAAAACGCTAAGGCGCCCGTGTGCTGTGCGATGTCAATGCAGGTTAAAGACCCCAGGCGGTCGAAATTATTCCGGAGCCCTCCATTACCTCACCTCTTTCTTCCTTTCTTCCTTCCCTCCCTCCTCTATTCCTTCTCTTACGGCGCGGTTCCGGTGTCCGCCGTTGTATGAGACAGATACTGCGTTATTTCCTTTCCCCAAAAACCAGTTGATATCAATGCCCAGCGCAAGAAATAATAATAATAATTGGTTTTTTGGGGGAAAGGAAATGGCGCAGTATCTGTCTCACATATCGTTGGACACCTGAACCGCGCCGTAAGGGAAGGGATAACGGAGGGAGTGAAAGAAAGAATAGGTGCCGTAGTGGAGGGCTCCGGAATAATTTCGACCACCTGGGGATCTTTAACGTGCACTGACATCAAAACTGGTTTTTGGGGAAAGGAAATGACGCAGTATCTAGCACATATCGGCGGCCACCTCAACCGCGCCGTAAGGGAAGGGACAAAGAAGGGAGTGAAAGAAGAAAGGAAGAAAGACTGCCGTAGTGGAGGGCTCCGGAATAATTTCGACCACCTGGAGATCTTTAAAGTGCACTGACATCGCACAGCACATGGGCGCCTGAGCGTTTCGCCTCCATCTAAACGCGGCCGCCGCGGTCGGGTTCGAACCCGGGAACTCCGGATCAGTAGCCGAGCGCCTAACCACTGAGCCACCGCGGCGGGTGCACAGCGCAGGAGTGTGTTGCAGTAGAAGCTCGCATAGCAACAGCCCATGCAGAAATAAATAAATACCGTCGCGACTGGGTCTCGAACCCCCGGTGGCGCGAACAGATCAGCTTCGCTGGAGCACTATATGCTATCGCAGCAGCCGATCACGCCTCGTGTTAAACTGCAACACAAGAGCGCTGTGCAGTTAAACACGAGGCGTGATAGGCTGCGGCGATAGCATAGTGCTCCAGCGAAGCTGATCTGTTCGCGCCGCTGGGGGTTCGAAACCGAGTAGCGACAATATTTATTTATTTCTGCATGGGCTGTTGCTATGCTAGCTTCGGGTAAGGTCCCCCTCAAGCTCACTCGCCCATTGGCTACAGATGGCGCGACGCTCCACCGAGCTTGTCCGAGTTACTCCGAGGCTTCACACAAGATTCTTGGTTGGGAGCGCGTTAAGTATCGCTTTCGCACTAAAAGTGACCATGCGCCCATACACTGTGATGCGACAAATGTGCATTAGCAGTACTCGTTGTACATTTCACTACTACAGTGATCGTGTTCCCGTTGCGTCCTCGAATTGTATTTCGCCGTAGCTTTTTCGTTCAAATGCTGCGTGGGGTTCTCGTGAATGAAGGCGTCTGGAGGGTGGAGTTTGCTGTTCGATGGTGGGTTGAAGTGGGTTCGTTCGTGGTGGGCGGCTGCTTCTGGACGCTGAGGATAGGTGGTCGTCTTCTGGAGGGTGAAGGGGGGGTGGTGGATCGTGTGTGCAGCTTCGGGAGGCTGAACGTGGGTTTTCTGGTGGTGGGGTGCAGGATTCCGGAGGGTGCAGATGGGTGAGGGGCAAAGGTGGACAGTGGGCGGAGGGCCCCTGGAGGATGGCGGCGGCATCACACAAAAAAGAGACAGATTTCGGCAAAGAGAGGTTAGTAATGGTAACGCAGTAAAATACTTCTAGACCCCGCGCTACCTCCCAAGATGCCACCCACTTCAACCCACACCCCTACCCGCGCGCCCATTTAGATCACATGAGGAGCAGGAGGAGGTCACGACAAAAATAATTCCGGGATAAATAACTGTCTTACTCCGAGTAGGCACCAGTATGGCGGTGTGAGGAAGAGAATGACCCGCCGCGGTGGCTCAGTGGATAGGGCGCTTGGCTACTGATCCGAAGTACCCGGGTTCAATCCCGACTGCGGAGGCCGCGTCACGATGGAGGCGAAACGCAATAGGCCGGTATCCCTGTGCCGTGCGATGTCAATGCACGGTAAAGATCACCAGTTGGTCGAAATTATTCCGGAACCCTCCACTACGCCATCTATTTTATTACTTCTGTCACTCCCACCTTCATTCTTTCCCGCGATGCACGCTTCCGGTGTACGGTGAGAAGTGAGACAGTTGCTGCTCCCTTTGTGTTCCTCAAAAGCAATTGTTTCCTTTCTTTTCCTCTTCCTGTCCTCTCTTTGTCTTATTATCCCCGCTAATCGCAGCTCAGATACTGTAGGTTTCGATGGCAGATGCCGCGGCTAGCAACATCTTTTCCTGTCATTGTTATTTTATTAATTACTATCAACAACAACAGCGACGGAACTGAAAGGAGCGAAAAGGCTAATATGGAAAGAAGTGCAGACCTCTCCATGGGGATGATGGGCAACAATAAGAGCCGGAGCGTACACAAATCGGTAGTCCCAACGTATGCCATAGGTCTACTACTTGAATTAAATAGAGGGTACTATACATCGAATCAGGGGACTACAAAAATAACGCTTCCGATCAGAGCCACACTGCGGTCAACATGTTAATAACGTACCTCGCCCACCTAGAGAATAGCCGCCGCGGTGGCTCAGTGGTTACGGCGCTCGGTTTCCGGCCCGGAAAACGCGGGTTCGTGCCGCGGCGGCCGCATCTCGATAGAGGCGAAATGCTAGAGGCCCGTGCACTGTGTGACGTCATTGCACGTTAAAGAACACCGGGTGGCCAAATAGTCCGGCGCCCTCCACTACGGCGTCCCTCGTAACCTGAGTCGCTTTGGGACATTAAACTCCACAAACAAAACCAAACCACATCGTGAACGTCCTCCTCTTCGGCCAGCAGGTGTGCAGGCAGTTGACGTAAACCCCAGCGGAGGCAGTACCACACACAGTTTCGCAGAGAATTGAGATTTGTCCAGTGTGTCAGGAAGTAGCCACAAGGCGGAGCTGTTTCGAAATAAAGTAGTAATTACTAGGGGAGAAATAACAAAGTAAATAGTAAGTAATTACTAAGATAGCAATGAATTACGTGAGGGAAATTCAGTGTAGTTCTATTCACACTTATTCCCCTGCTGTCCCGAAGCAACCGCGTATACACGACAGCATCTGCTCCGCGCTGCACGTAATTAGTCAGAAACGGCCGATCCGGCCACGGCTAACACAGCGTACGCGGTCGATACCTGTGCGCGCTACACGGCCGCGCGCGTCTTAATCCGCGAGGTCGTACGCGCATAAAGCACTCCCCCCCCCCCCCTTCCTTTCCCCCCCGCCCGCGCGTGTGTCTGTGTGCCTACCGGATTTGGCTGCGCGCACTTCGGCTAGCCGTTCGCCGCCGGGGGCTGATTAACAGCGGGCCGCTGATCCGTGCCAGGCCGCGTTCGACGTCGAGGGGAGGCCTTCCAGGCGCGCCCTCCTCTCTACTGCGCCTAATGAACGGACCCGATCTGCGGCGCGTGTAGGGTACGCGTAGAGGCGGCAGCACTGCCTCATGTTATCTCAGAGACAAACTCCACACACTCGGGGAAGTTGGTTCCTTTCCGTCGTGTCGTGCTTCATTTGACTCCCGAAGTTCGAAGATACTCTTTTCTGTAAGATTATATAGAAGGCGTTGTTGTAGGCGATGCTTGGCTTACCTTCACATCAGCGTGCAGCATCTTATCGTCCAGAGATGTAAACTTGATCACAGGACCTGCCGTGGCGTACGCCTCAGTTGATTCGTCGTTCCGCTGCTAAACCCAAGGTTCTCGCGGCATCGAATCCCAGCCGCAGAGGACATGTTTCGATGGAGGCGAAATGCCAAAATTACGCAACGTTTGCTCTCAGCTTCATAACACGCCAACACCCTCTTCCGTACTTTCTTTTCTTATCCACCCCTGAATAAAGTATCGCATATTTATCGAAGTTATCCACTGCGCTATTTCGTGTGAAAGCTTCGTAGCACTGTAATCAGCTGCCACACGTGATCTCGCTTAAGTGCCAAAGACAGTTAAATAATTGTTCTCGGTTACTCGGCGTCATCATCATTAGCCTAGCTACTTCCATTGCAGGACAAAGGCTTCTCTCATATCCCTCAAATTAGCCCTGCCCCACGCCCGTCGCAGTTACCGTATCCTTGCAAGCTTTCTGACCCGCCGCGGTGGCTCAGTGGTTAGGGCGCTCGACTACTGATCCGGAGTTCCCGGGATCGAACCCGACCGCGGCGGCTGCGTTTTTATGGAGGCAAAACGCCAAGGCGCCCGTGTGCTGTGCGATGTCAGTGCACGTTAAAGATTCCCGCGTGGTCGAAGTTATTCCGGAGCCCTCCACTACGGCACCTCTTTCTTCCTTTCTTCTTTCACTCCCTCCTTTATCCCTTCCCTTACGGCGCAGTTCAGGTGTCCAACGATATATGAGACAGATACTGCGCCATTTCCTTTCCCCAAAAAGCAATTATTATTATTATTATTATTATTATTATTATTATTATTATTATTATTATTATTATTATTATTATTATTATTATTATTATTATTATACTGAAGCACGCGCACTCCAATCTAAACAGCAATAGGACAAGCTCACTCACCGTGCAGGCACCGGTAGCGCACCAGCACCGAACCCTCGCCCCTGCAGCGCCGCTCGGCCTGGTCCCGGCTCAGACTGAACAGGCAGTGCACCTCACCCGAACACCTGCACCGGTGGAGGAGGAAACGGGTGAGACACGGTTGACGGCACTCTCATGAAAGCTGTGACGCCCCGGCCAACTGGTTTTTCTTTTTTCTTTTTTGTTCACGCAGCAGTGATGACGACGCGGAGTTATTGAATTAAACCAGGAAAAAGATCAAAATCGAAGGAGTAGTCGACAGGGCGTGTCGGCAGGTTCCTATATATAGGCAGCGTGAAACGCTGGGAAAAACAAGCGAAAATGCGTCCAACGCCACGTGTGCTTGCGCGTGCAAACGAAAATACGGTGCTTTGCTGCAGTCCTTGTCTACTTACTACTGTACTGTTCTGTACTGTACTGCTGCTGTCAGGAAAATAGAAGTGCACGGGACCCGCCGCGGTGGCTCAGTGGTTAGCGCGCTCGACTACTGGTCCGGAGTTCCCTGGTTCGAACCCGACCGCGGCGGCTGCGTTTTTATGGAGGAAAAACGCTAAGGCGCCCGTGTGCTGTGCGATGTCAGTGCACGTTAAAGATCCCCAGGTGGTCGAAATTATTCCGGAGCCCTCCACTACGGCACCTCTTTCTTCTTTCACTCCCTTCTTTACCCTTCCCTTATGGCGCGGTTCAGGTGCCCAACGATATATGAGACAGATACTGCGCCATTTCCTTTCCCCCCAAAAACCAATTATTAAGTATTATTATTCGCCATATTCCAAAAATAAGTTTAATATCTTGGTTCCAAGGACCAGCAGCAGCTATTAAATCAGGTATCAGGTAATCCTAGATCTATCTCTCCAATAGACTTTCCTCTAGCTTAAATACCATTGCATGTTTGGGCGGAAGTGCGTCTCCATTCTTTGTTTCGTTGTCTTGCTTTTCAGGCAATGCTGTTGAAAGCTTTCCACGGTGCGGCTGCTTCCGTGCTTAATGCGCAAATGAGAAGGCCAAACAGAAATATTGCTTTCACGAACAAGTAAAAGAAAGTATCACAGGCTTTTCTTGAAAGTTTTACAGCCACAGTTATATAAGACACTTTCACCAAAGTAAAAAGCCAACGCCGTAGTCATAGTACATCGTGAAAGAAAATCCATGCGCTGGCGTCACATTTCCTCCAAGAGGGGTCAGAAAGTGTGAGAGTTTGTTGTTCAGAGCAACGCTTAGTGCTAGGTTCTCAAAAGGTCTGTTTCTGATTTAGGTGGATTTTTTTACTGTATCAAGTTATTGCACACCCGGATTAAGTGCTTTACATTCATATGTTTAGTGTGAATGTGTGCGAGTAGGGGAACTTATTCTTGATAAAACAGCATTAGAAGCCCCATGGGGCCCAAATGCGTCTTCCGTCATAAGATTCGTCCATTGGATAGAGGGTAATGCCTTCACGTACTGTCACAGAAAGGGGTTCGAATTTTCGTAATCTGTGCTAGACCGTCCTTGAATGTGCTGTCGTTTTGTTGAATTGGCGTAAAAAGGAAGTCTATTTATCAACCGCGTCAGCTCTACACATTCAGAGGCGCGGCAAGATTTATGAATTGGATTGCTTTGTTTGCTTTTTCTTCACTCTCCTAAGCTAACAATATAGGGTTCCTGCGCTGAGCCTATGATAAATGTTCACTTTCACATTTTTTTGAAAGCTAACTAAAATACCGCGTCTCCAGTAGGCACACTCAGTTCTTCGAGTCCCTGTTACCTGACCAGAGCAGGATTCAGCGTACTGGTCCCAGTAGTGGTTCTAGTTGTGAGTTTTCTCTACTTTCGCTTCGAACTAAAACAGGCGCGCAACGTCTGCGCCGGATCGATCGCGTGGTCGCTAAAAACATCCCCAGCCACGTCGTTTAGCGGCGCGTCAAGGCCAGTTGATATCTGGGAGAGCTACAGACCGCCTTAGGGATTCGCCCATGTTGTCCTGCTTCTTTTTCCAGCTCTAACACCATGCTTGGGCGCTTGAATTTGGAGTGTTAAATGCCAAACTGGAGTTTGAACGATTATATCAGGCAGTATTTCAGCTACTCGTGGTTGAAACAGGGAATAAACGCAGGTAATATGCTAGGAGTGATGAAAGACAAACCCTTCCTGTTTATTCCCACTTCTTACCGATATCTGGTCTGCCCGCTCACTTCAGTGTAGTGCGTTTCTATAGGGCGGATGTATGTCAAACTAAGGTATATGTACAGTTGAAACTCGCTGTAACGAAGTTGAGGGCGATCACGTCGTTATAGCCGTAGCTTCGTTATAGTCAGTGTTGACCGAGCTTCCAAAGGTGAATCGTCATTCCTTCCTTATACCCATTGTTTCGTTATTAACCGTTTCGTTATAACGAGGTTCGACTGTAGTTGAAGGACCACTGAGCACAAATCAAGTTGGCCCGTATCGATGTGATACCGCGTTCTAATCACGAAGAGGCCACTCTCACAGAAGACGGACATATTATAAGATGGAGAAGACAAAGAATACAACGAAATAAGGTGTCACCATCGCTGGCTGATTATATATTTTATATTTCGACATTAAATTTTGGCCGAAGGTGAACGACGAAGTTTTGTACTACGACTGGCTAGGCCGCCGCCGACTTTCGCACACTCTTAACACGAATACGCTTATAAGAGCGTGAAAAGAGGGAGTAAGCGTTCCTCTACCACACACCCTTTTGGGGACCAGAAATTCTGCCCAAGTCCCGGAGTAGATTTCAATCATTAAATATACGGAATGCTTACCCTTGGCAACGGAGGTATATTCCCACTGCAAAGCGTAGTAACTTCGTGGAGGTAGCGATGGGAGGAGGACTTTTTAACGCGGCACAGGAGATTTCAGCAAATAGAGGGTATTTAAACTTGGGTTAAGGCCATCGTACTACTACAACTTCGCATGTTTTGGAGCGGGAATTTGTTTCCGTTGGCAACCGTAAGTATTCCGTACTTTTAGTGACGGAAAAGTGCCTATGGCTTGGTCAGCATACCCTGTATACACCCTTAAATCGAGGCCGCTAGAGGACAGCTTATTCTGTTTTTACTCCTTTCGTGTTTAAGCGCATTGTTCACGGCGTATACCTCGTGCAGATATCGCTGCGGTATTCGGAAAGAAGCTTCTTTTAGTTGAGTAAGTTATGAGGAAGAAGTCGCGCTCGCTTGTCGCGAATGTTTTATGATTTCGGTATAGTGGTGCACATACGCGGCATAGATGGCAACAACAAACGCTAGTTCGCAGAAGTTCTTGCGTATTAGAAAATTAGGAGCAGTGCAAAGCTCTTCAGGTTTTGCTAGGCTGGTTATTGTTTTCAGCCTCGAACTTAGAAGATACGCGACTTAAACATTACCTCTTCATATCCTACCACGTGTAACTTACTTATTACTAGACAGCAGTTCCACACTGCGCTCCTCCAGTGAAGGGTGCGCCCGAATATAACTTATTTCTTCAGATGCCAAGTGCAAGCAAGGTCAAGTCTTAGGCATTTTTTTCCTTTTCAGTGGCGAATGTTGCGGAAACGCTCACCCGCCTCGACAGCGCTGCCCGTTATAGAGCACGGAAACGAATTGCGGACAATTTTCGTCGTACCTAGCCATTTCGTTTCACCCACGGTCTTAACAGGCTAGAGCGCACTGCGCAAGCAGTCTCAATAAATCTTTTCGCCTGCATAAGGAATTCTCGGCCAAGCACGCGTCCTTGTCATTAGCAGTTGGTTAACCCTCTAATAAGCGTGACTGGGAAGTAGGAAAGAATTGTGATGAATGGCCTATCCGCCAAGGGAAACGCATGCACAGCCTGCGGCTCGAAAGGGGTGAGCTTATACAGGAAAAAGAAAACTAAAGGAATGGTCGGCGCCGCTGGCAATGTGCACAGTGAGCGTCAAATGACGCGACGGCCGAACGGCTTCTCTCAACGGGCGTAACCAGTTAGGAGAGGGGGTGTAGTGCGAGGAGAAGAGGGAAAGACAGAGGGAGAGGGGGTTCTGTTGAGCGGCACTGCTTTGTGCCGTTGCGTGTGCTCCGTCACAGGTGATCCATACACAACGGTGATTTAGGAGTTCGTTCCACCCGAGCCCGCCTTTAAAAACGCGTGAGCGCCACACCTCCGCCCGTACATATATGATACGTCGACGGCTTTGGCCGGTGGCGGCGAGCGCTTCGATTACACGGCAACTATGCCGGGAACGCCTCAACTGTTGGAAGCGTTTCCTCATCCCAGCCGCGAATATATAGATGTTCTTTTTTTTTTTAATTTCAGGCTCCGGTAAAATACGCGGCAGGGAGAAGTGTCCAATGCAGACGAAGAGAACGTTCGAGCAAGAGAAGGGTTATAGCAAATGTGGTCTTGCTAGCAGCGATTGATGGTTTTCGATTATCGAGAATGCGTTTGCGAGTACTTAAATACAGGCAGCTATAGGTCGACAAACCTAATCGCAGACGAAGACTATTGTCCTCTTGTGGAAACGTTGACTAGCGGGCTTAGGCTCCCTTCCAAGATTCTTGTTAATTTTGTTTTGTGTCGTAAACATGAACAGGAAGATTTATCTTCAGCATAAAGAGGATTGAAAGACTGTGTAGCCGCGGCGGTTGCACAGTGCTTATGGCGCTAGGCTGCTGGCCCGAAAGACGCGGGTTCGATCCCGGCCGCGGCGGTCGAATTTCGATGGAGGCGAAATTCTAGAGGCCCGTGTACTGTGCGATGTCAGTGCACGTTAAAGAACCCCAGGTGGTCGAAATTTCTGGAGCCCTTCACTACGGCGTCCCTCATAGCCTGCGTCGCTTCGGGACGTTAAACCCCACAGACCATAGACCAATCAAAGAATCAGATTTGCTGCTCCGTGCAATGAGATGGCGGCAAGCTGGGCGGGAAAAACACACAAACATATATAAGGAGCGTTACATGTTGGCGCACGGTTGATAAAGAAACTAGCGGAGCAGACGACAAAGAACACAGAAACGCAGGCGAACAGCACGAGCGCTAACTTCCAACAAGTTTTCTTTTCTCAAGCAGCACATTTATACGTATAAAACGTCACTTGTTTCCCACATGTGATGACATGTCATGTTTTTATGTATAAATGTGCTGCTTGAGGAAACTAAAATTTGCTGGAAGTGAGCGGTCGTCCTGCTGTCCGTCTGCGCTTCTGTGTCTTTCGATAGTTTGTTTATATCCCTGAGTCGTGTGCACTTTGAAATAATTATTGTTTTTGAAACAAGACTTGTTTTTAAGTATTGATGACCATTGATGAATTCCGCGCTATAATCTGTTATTAGAGACCACGTACGCTATATTATTGAAAATGTGCGCTCGAAGCATTGTCCTCTTTACTGATTTAAACGCTCGGTGAAACACTAGGGAAGCGGGTATTTGAACCCACGTCGACCAAACCAGACTCAATGGCCGTCTTTGGCTAAGCCGCCCTCACTGTCATCGTCATCACATTCTCAATGGCTAGCCAGTCTACGCTGGGACTTTCGACTGCAGAATTCAATGACGACAGCGACGCCCTTTCGTCATCTTCATCACTGTCATCATCATCACCAGCGGAACCACAACCAATAGGGACAAAGGCCGCTTCAATCATGCCTGTTCCGTGACACGGCTCACGTTGGAGGGTCTCCATAGAGATATCGCAGTTGGGGGATCAGTGCAAGTGATGGAGTGGTTGTTACAATGTTCCATCGATTCCATTTTCTGTATCCATTTGGCTTTGCTTGCACAACTGCGTCTACACGTATCAACTGTTGGCCGAGCTCGTAGCAGCGCAACCTCTCCACAACGTCACCGTCATCGCACTGAACGTGCCTTTTGGTCGTTAGATACGCGACGATGGCATTCCGATCTACCGCTTCCGCCAGGACTGCTCGACCTCCGAGAATCACGCTCATTCGCGCCAAGCCTCCTGGCTGGTCTCGTTAACGGGCCGGCCATTAAACAACAGTCGTAAGTATTGTGACGTCACGAATCGCTTCCGAGCGCAGAGACGAGATACCAGTAAAGGCTCAGGAGTGGTTTGTGCAAATTTTCGGCTCAACAATAAAATAGCACCGGCGTTGTGCATGAAATTGCGACCTGTCCTTTTTAGAGTGTTACGTGGCTTTGTGGTGGACGTGCCGAAAATGGAAATTACTTCATCAGCCCTATATGCGTCCACGCCAGGAGAAAGTTCCATGAAAGCGATTTTCAGTTAGCCCTGTTTTCCGCCACCGCCAATTATCCCAGTGACTTTTATAACCCCACCTCTCAGTTGAAATCTCTGCCGTCCCTGGCAACGATACGGCTAGGCATAACGCATACTGGCGACTGCGCCAAATTGTGCCTAGGGGCACGTTCAGGTGAGCGGCGTAACTTTACAGCAGGAGAACTACGAAGAGAGAAGCATGTGCACAGGACAAGAATGCGACGGGAATGATTTTGAAGTTTGATAAGAGATGGCGCCTCTATGACTCGAAGAGAAAGCCACGGCGAAAGAGCTGTAGGCGACACCGTGCCCGGAACAGCCCGTATAATATATATCCCCATATACGCGAGCGTAGCAAAGAAAGGACTGGCGCAATCCGAATGTCACGGACGTGGACCCCGCCGCACCTGGCGGCGCGGTCGGGACAGGCGCAGCAGCCCGCCGGATCTGCATTTGTACCCACGGTGCGGGCCCCGCCATAAAGCGCCTCGGAGAGGGCGTGGCTTCGCGAAGCCCGCCAAGGAAGAGGAATGGCTCGAGGGACGACACGACGCCTCAGCAGGAGAAGCGTCAACGGCGGAGGCAGCCTGCCATCAAAGATGGCCGCGAAGCGCTTTTGACGCCAGGGCGCGCGCTGGAGATACGCGGGGGTTCAAAGTGCTGTTCCCGCTGCTTGTCGTCGTGACGGCACCTCGTCTCGCACTGTAGCACCGGGGGCGCAGCACCTCGCAGGTGGTCCTCCATCATTCACCCCCAGCAACGACCAACCCACCCACCTACCCCCTTCCCTTTCTTTGTCGCCCGGCGCGTAATAAATGTGTCGTGTCGTACGTTATATTCGCCGCGAATGCGTCCCCGCTACGCTATGCGTGTCGCGTCACGTCTGTCGGACTCACGAAACGCGCCGTTTCGGCCAGCTTTCCGCTCGCGAGTTGTGTATAAAAAAAATGCAAGGAAGATTACCACGTGCCTCCGTAGTCGCTGAAGGTATTCCGGGAAGGCGCGGAAGTGTGTATAGTATACGGTCCCTGCGCTGCACGCCACCTCACGTTGCAAAAAAACAAAAAAGAAGACACGGATGCTCCTGGATGGTTTACGGCTCGGAAGATGACACGCACCCCTCCTAAACCACCCCCTCCCTCATCTCCGCTCCCCCCCGCCGTGCGTAATCTGACACTACGGAAATGCTGCCGAAGAGAAAGGAAAGGCCCTGAAGCGACCATCACCGGAAGAAGCACGAGAAACCGGAAGTCGTCGTCGGGGACACTGCTTCGGTGGGAAGTGCGTCGCTTTTCTTGACAGCGTAGTTTGAAAGTGAGGAACCATCTATTTTTGTTTTTTTCTGAAATATACTGAAAGTCTCGTCAACTAACGTTATGAACAGGCAGAATGGACTACATGTACTTCAATACTCGGAATCGTTTCTTGATGATTCATAATTTTGTTACACACAGCTATAATCAATGAATGAATGAATGAATGGAGATTTTGCTTATTTCAATACGACTAGTTTCGATCATTTGGTCAGTGTAGACTTTTTACTCCAGAATGAACTAGCACAAATGGTCTTATGATTTTCTTTTCGCAAGACCTATGAATGGGACAGTTATATCCCCCGTTGGCTGATATTCGTATACCTCTTTACCCAAAAGCAGTGCGTTTTGCGGTATCAGCGTTCCATTGCGCTGCATCTCTCAGAGACAACCGCAAGTGGCATCGCTGCATTCACGAAACCATAGTAACTATTGACATTTGTAATATAATATGCCACTTTTCAGCACTGTTAGCTTAGAGCCACACTTAATTACTTCGAAAAATCATTGTTTCAGACGTCAAGAGTTTCACCTGCATATGGCTCGCGCAACTTATTTTTTTGCTTTCTAACGCCAGGACCGGGGCTAGAGGTTCAACCAAAGCGATCTCCATCGGAACTTCTCGATTTGGCATATCAGCTTTCGCGGCTTGCAGTACAAAACGACGGAAATCGCTGTATTTCAGAATCTGTGGACATCCTGTGCAGCTGAAAGACCACGTTATTCACGTCATTTATGTATCCGATGAACCGCGATGAGCTCATCAAGGAATAGTCCCTGTTTTTAACGGACAATTAATGCCTTTTTGCGGTGCTGTCCCGCCAGTGGCTGCAGTAGAGCAGTGGCTGTCATATCTCTTTAGGCAACGCCTTGCTGAACAACATACCCAACCATTCTGGGGAAAAGCATTTCTGAGCAGGAAACCGTTTATGAACGCCATTTTTTTCATGTAATGTAAGATTTCACTGTGACAATCGATATATCCGCAGATCACTCGACGGCTGTGTTGCATTTTTTTTTTGCTATTAACGTTTTTCCTAGCGTGAAAAGCGTTCCCTATTGTTTTTTTGTAGGAGTCGTAACTGTTCGATGTGGTCTATGGAAACGTTCTAAAAAAGTTTTTGATACATTACAGACTAATGGACAATTGCCTTCAATATTTTCATAAGAGTATCTTACAATTTTTCGATTTTCAAAATTTGTGTCCGAGAAAGCTGGACATGACTAACATCCACACCAAACAGCCCTGGAAAAAGATGAACAAACATCACCCGTGTAGGAAATGGTTTGGTGAGCTCTTAATGAAGATTTCGACGTTTCCATCATCAGAACTAAAAGCCTTAAGGCAGACAACCCTTTAGGGCCGTCACTTCAGAGCTCAGTACGAGGCAAAACTGAATCGTATTATTCTTGCAGGAAAAATCCGGCTTTCTGACCGTCGGCTATCGATGTATGTTTGTGTCGCCTCCATTCCGGCCCATATGTTCGCGCTGCCTGCCTCAATATCTTTAATTATAATTATCCTATCGGTCATATGGGCCGCCACTCGCCTGCTGTTCAGTGCCAGGCGAAGGTCCTGCTGGCACGGAGTCACGGCAGCGGCTGTGGTCGTGGCTATGGCCTCTCCGGCTTCGGTGGTATCGGCCGTTCCGCAGCCGGGCCGGGCCGGCGGCGCGTCAGGGGGCGGTTCGCTGGAGTAGAGCGCGTCGTGGATAGCCACCAGGTGTCCTTCGTCGCATCGTAGCCGCATCTCGTAGCGGCTGCACACGTGCTTGGCCGCCAGTTCCGCTTCCGGTTCCGGCATTGGTACCGCTGCTTCTCTTACCGCTACTACTGCCGCTGCTGCTGCAACTGCTCCTGCACACAAGGACACAAAGAGGTGTGCACAGGTGGGCTAAGAAACTGGACTCGTCACCTTGTTACAACCCTGTTTTGCACCGTAACTGATGATGATGCTGATGACACTATTGGTCGGAAGCATCCGTCTACGGATGTGCGCAGCTTCGTCGGCCTCTGCTCGTACTTCCGCCGTTTCATCAAAAATTTTGCCGGCACCGCTCGCCCCCTGACCGACCTTCTAAAGAAAGACACCCCTTTTACCTGGGGCCCTGCCCAAGAGGAGGCCTTTTCTTCGCTAGTCGACTTACTCACCTCCCCACCTATTCTGGCCCATTTTGATCCGTCGGCTCCGACTGAAGTTCGCACAGACGCCTGCGGTTATGGGATTGGCGCCGTGCTAGCCCAACGTCACCAAGGGCAAGAACGCGTTATTGCATATGCCAGCCGCCTCCTTTCTACAGCTGAGCGAAATTACTCAATTAGAGAGCGCGAGTGTCTAGCTCTTGTTTGGGCTGTAGCTAAGTTCCGACCGTACCTGTTTGGCCGTCCATTCTCCGTAGTGACCGATCACCACGCCCTTTGTTGGCTGTCTTCACTGAAAGACCCCACAGGCCGGCTCGGACGTTGGACGTTGCGCCTCCAAGAGTATTCTTACACTGTTCATTACAAGTCAGGGCGTCTCCATCAAGACGCCGACTGCCTGTCTCGGCACCCTGTAGAGCCGCCTGATCCTGGATACAACGACCTCGGCCCGTGCCTCTTCGCTATCTCCGATCTGGTTAACATCGCGGACGAGCAGCGACAAGACTCTTCCTTGCGTATTCTCATTGATCGCCTCAACTGTGCCAGCCGAGATCCTTCATTGCAACTGTTCGTCGTTCAGGATGGCGTCCTATACCGCCGCAACCTTCGTCCTGACGGACCTCCGCTCCTGCTAGTCGTTCCCCACCGTCTCCGTTCATCTGTCCTAGCGGAACTACACGACCTACCGACCGCAGGCCACCTCGGCGTCTCCCGCACATACGATCGGGTCCGACGCCGCTTCTTTTGGCCTGGTCTGTACCGCTCTGTTCGGCGTTACGTTGCCTCCTGCGACCTCTGTCAACGCGGGAAGAGACCATCAACGTTGCCTGCTGGCCTTCTCCAGCCTATTGACGTACCTCTCGAACCATTCTACCGTGTTGGACTCGACCTTCTCGGACCTTTTCCGACGTCCTGCTCCGGCAACCGTTGGATTGCTGTCGCGACCGACTATGCGACCCGGTACGCTATCACGCGTGCGTTACCAACAAGTTGCGCAACCGATGTCGCCGACTTCCTATTGCAGAACGTAATCCTTCACCACGGCGATCCACACCAATTGCTGTCGGACCGCGGCCGCTACTTTTTGTCCCGAGTAGTTGACGATATCCTCCGGTCCTGTGGCACGCAGCATAACCTCACTACATCTTACCATCCCCAGACGAACGGGCTTACCGAGCGCCTCAACAGGACTCTGACCGATATGCTATCCATGTATGTCTCGCCCGACCACCGCGATTGGGACGTTGCCTTGCCTTATGTAACATTTGCTTATAATTCGTCGCGGCATGATACCACCGGCTATTCTCCTTTCTACCTTCTGTTTGGTCGGCATCCTGCGCTGCCATTGGATACATTACTACCGAGTTCTACTGCCTCGACCACAGAGTATGCACGTGACGCCATCTCCCGAGCAACTATGGCCCGTGAAATCGCCCGAGACCGGCTCACCGCATCTCAGACCTACCAGAAGTCAGTTTACGACCGCCGGCATCGCCCAGTACACTATCCGCCGGGCTCACTCGTCCTCCTTTGGTCTCCTTCTCGCCGTGTAGGTCTCTCTGAGAAACTTCTACGTCAGTACAGTGGCCCTTATCGAGTTCTCCGTCAGGTGACCGACGTGACCTACGAGATTACACCTCTTCATGCTCCGACGTCGTCCACTAGCCCTTTGACTGACGTCGTTCATGTAGTCCGTCTCAAACCGTACCACACGCCTGCTCCATCATCCACTTAGCACCGGGACGGTGCTTTTGCCGCCGGGAGTTATGCTACGGTTGTGCTTGTGCTTGGAACGCTCGTGCTTGGTGCGCTCGCGCTTGGAACGCGAAGAGGACGAAGTGCGTTTCTGCGGCTGGGCTTGGCGTGCCCGGTTGTTCGGCTGCGTGGCTGTAAGCTGTTTCCCTGTAAATATATTTTTCCCTTTTGGTGTGCACATCTTCACGTTACATTATTCGGGTGAAAACAGCGGCCTAATTTTCATGCACATCCTCTCCACGCCTTATCTAACCGGGGTGGCAGCCATTATGGTAACGCCTCTTGATAGGCTACGGGTCTGCGACGAACCCAATATGCGGCATACTAACCGGGAAATAGCATCTTTTTCAGAGCACGTGATTTTAACAGGTACTATGATGTCCTCGACAGAAAAATTCTACAACGTTTATGGAATCAGTGTGCTCAAAGCGCGCAAACATAATCTTCGAACGGATTTCAATGCTCGCGGCATGAATGAGTTATTTTTGTGTCTTTGAGCATTCTCCCTCCTGCTAATGACAAGAATGTCACTTCCGTGCCCCGCTCCTGGTCTACATGTGCACTTCACTATCTAAAAGGCGTCTCTCACACGGGTCATAGTCCGTGTACTTCTTCGTCTGTGACGTTACTGCCCGCAAACCAACCAACATTCTAGATAATACACAAAATAAAAAGTTCGGAGGGCACCTAAGCTTAGCCTTAACGGTACGACGCGAAAAAGATAATGGGCCCCTTCAGTGGCCTTGGGCCCGCTTTGCATACACTTCGCAGACACCTACACTGTTCGTTATTTGATTTATATTTTTATTATTTTTTATTTTTTATTTACCACTACACGCACAAGGCCTCCCTTTACCCACTCGAACGAACGTTCCTCACTGTTCGAGCGGTAGCGGTTCGAGTCCAGGATCGACGATTTTTCTTTTCATCGCAATTGCTTTTCTTTTTTCGGATGCACTACGTAAAGGTGGCTTAATGACGTCACGGCCTTGTAGGTGAATAAGTAATTGTGTAGTGACGTCATCACTGCTGTGTTGTGTGATCATTGTGGGGTATTTGAACTACCCGCGTTAGGTCATGTGCCTGTGGTGTCACGACATCCGCGACCAATCCCGATTTTCTTGACACGCCAACGCCAACAACTACGGCGGTTTCTCCGCTGAACGATACTCTTATCGCTATCGCGTTAAAAAGCAACAGACGCAGTCTACACGACCGGCTAGGCAAGCACACCGAAGCGTTCTATAGTCGGATACAACTCAGGAACTAAGCGGCTATTCCCCGTCAAAGGACCCCCTTCCAGCAAATGGCGTCGGCCGATTTTCATGAGCCCGCTAGCGTGACATGCAGGGAGTGGCAGATGAAATGGGATAGTCCCCTCCCTCCATAGCCGGGGATAGTTCCCTCCCTAAATTGTCACGCCTGTCCCTGTATTCTCATGCTACCAGGTTCATGAGAATCGGCCGACGCCATTGGCTGGAAGGGGGGGGGGAATTGATGGGGAAAAGCCGCTTCGTCCTTGAGTTTTAGCCGACTGTAGTAAGTAGCATGATCGATCAACTGCCAAGACGCCGTTTCGCCGAAGATGAAACCAAGCACGCCACGAAGCCTTGAGGCCATAGGAAAACCAGGAGTACAGGACCCATTGCACAGCTGAGCTGACATTCCTGCTCAACACGTTGCCCACACATACGCCTAGTAGGATGGTACGGGCTGATTACTGACAGGGAGGGCCCGCTAACCGAGTTCTCTTGCTTCGGAAAAAGAAAAGCAACGACTCGCCTTCGCCACGAACGAGATTGATGACTCGCGGCACGCCGTCGGCATCCGCCACGCGGAAGCTGTGCAGCCAGGGACTTCGTTACGAGCGACCGTGAGGTGCCAGGAGAGAAGTATATATCGAAGTGACGACTGCGCCTTCGGGGGGCGAACCGCATTCCGTCACCACAACACGCTTGAAGAAGGAAAGTGAGTTCGTGGGGAGCGCTTCGCTACTTGCAAGCTATTCGTATAAGATGTTCGTAGATGGCAACGCCGGTAGCCCTGCGTTCGGATCGTTCGGTGCGGTCGAACGGAAGCATTCGTAGCCACATCCATTCACCGGAAACAACGTGGTGTTTAGGGTGCATAGGCTGGGACGGTTGCGTTTATTAATTTCTGGGTATCTATGCTCTAATGTAACACCATGGGCTATGACAATGAGGCATGGCCGCAGTCAGGGTTGTAAATTAATTTCTACCACCCGGAGCGCTTGTGTGTCCCATGTGTCTTCCTGTCTTGTGCCCTCGTCCCTTGGTGCGCTTGTGTTCTTCGGTCTTGACAAACCAACCAGCCCAAGCTGCCACGTTTGTCGGAATTTGTGGTTGGTTCTGGTTTGTTTTTGCACCAAGTCCTCCGAAATCTCATCGCATGGGTGTTTTCGTCTTTTGCGCTTCATCGAAGGGTGGTTACCCGGGCTTCGGGATCGAACATGCGGCTGCCCATAGTCCGTCACTCGCCAACTTTCGTATTGCGCTGACGCGGCGTCGTGAACGCAGCTTGCAAGAGCCGAAACTGAAAAAGGGATCCGTCTTCAGACGGTGCTCAAAGGAGACAAAATGATACGCCTGCGTCCTATAAGCCAACCCGTGCAAGAGGGGGCACGGAGGATGGTTGCACGTGTCGAATGGACCGACAGTTCGAAACAGTACAAGGAAAACTGTTGGCCAAAAAATAAAGGCAAGGTACCTAACGAGAAGTTCCTTCAAAGGCGTCTCTTGTCTTCAATAACCTCTGAATTCGTAGAAGGCAAATTTACTTCCGATTCTGAATTCTTGCCATGCCTATTTCGTTCCTGTTTTGAACATGTTTTTCGTGACATTGGTTTCCCTCGTAATAATTACTCGGGTTACATAAAGAACATTCTGCGTCACACATCCATCCAGCCGAGGCTTCTCCCTACATCAAGCACTAGATGCCCCGGAGCATTGATTCTGCGCTGCAGTGTCCCCAGAGTCCCCAGAGGCGGAATGAATGCAGTTCAGCACTCGCGCAGCCCCTGGCGATGTCATTCCTCTGCGTGGCATTCATTCGAGGAAGAAGTCTGAGCCTGTCCCTCCAGCTTCGTGACCGTGGACTCAGAAACACTTCCGGGAGGTGTCGCCACTGTCATCACCGGCTGATCCGAGCGGAACGACAATGGCGACCCGTCTACTGAGGCGCCGCCTAGCAGCTCGCACAGTAAACGTAGGAGTGTCTTGCTCTCTTCCTCACCCGCCTTTCGCTCAATTACGACTGGGGCCACCTCTGGCGCCTGCAGCAGCACGGGTCGCGGCAGTAGTCGGAAGGCTGGCACGGCGCGTGAATAGGAAAACAGCGTGACACGTCGTCTATTACTATTCTTCTTCGCACGGTTCGCGTTA